>PNEQ01069973.1:0-18334 GCA_003012365.1 Medauroidea extradentata | reverse complement strand
GAAATCTGCAGGCTACAGGAATGTAATGCTGAAGTAGGCCTACCTGCAGTGGACACTTTAGAACAGAGTGATGCATCAGTCACATTGTGGGGGGCTTTTGATCGGTTAGCAAAAGATAAAAATAAGCTTGCAAGCAAGGAACAATCAATGAAAGATCAGGTTACAAGATATTTAAGTGAATCTGTCATAGATAGGCATGTAGACCCTTGTGCATGGTGGAAAAACAACAGAAAGCAGTTCTACTGTCTTCAAAATTTAGCTCAACATTATCTTTCTGTACCTGCAACACAGGTAGCGAGTGAACGTTTGTTTTCCTGTGCAGGGAACACTGTCACTGTAAGAAGGGGTAATCTGAGCCCGGAGCATGTGGAGCAACTAGTATTTCTCCATCATAACATGAAGCAATAGTAACTCCTATTTCTGTGTAATGTAAGAGGTCTATGTGTAATTAAATTGTGTTTGTGTATCCTGTTATCTAGTGTAAAAATAGTGTGCTTCAGAGAAACTTGCATATAAAAGAATTTTAAACAAGACTGAAATATGATAAGTAGGTTAGTACTGGTTCCTACATAGATATTTATTTAACATATATATGTTGCCAGTAAAAAATAAACACCAAGTTTTTAGCAGAAATTTTTTACTGGTAGATTGTCTCTAAACTCGAACTCGACTCGAAACTCGATTTTTTAAAAAGTGTTCGACTCAAACTCGACTCGAATTCAAAAAGTGGTGTTCGCACATGCCTATTATTTACCAGTTCATCCCTTGAAAAAATATCTTAAACGAGTTGTACTGTACATACACATCAATATAAACAGGTAAACTATCACTATTACCTAATTGGTTTGTGCATTAAGAGGTAACTGTGGAAAAATATATTAAATAAAATTTATTCAGAAATTATTTTTGTAGTTTACAGTCTATACTTTCATGAACATATAGTTAACTGTTTTTCCACACTAAGGAGAAGGTATAAAACATTAGTTGATGACAAAAAAATTCAATTACAGACTATTATAATTAGGTGTATTAGACAAATGGCTTAAAATAGGTTCCATTGTCTGCTCATAGTGCTGTTCCTAATGTAAGTGGCATGTGTTGTGCAGGTTTGCGCCACGCTACATGTTCTCAGGGCGAGTGTACCCCAACTACCTGTCTGGCACTGGCTACGTCATGTCGGCAGGCATCGCCGCACTGTTGTACCGGGCTGCACTTGCCACACCACTATTCCATTTGGAGGATGTGTACGTGACAGGGTTGTGCGCCCGCGCGGCAGGTGTACGACCGCGAGACCACCCTGCCTTCACATATGCCCGCCGCCGCCTGGACCCGTGCCTCTACCGTCATCATTCTGTGGTGACCAGCCACCGCCTCACGCCCGCGGAGCTACGCCGTATGTGGACTCTGATGCGGGCACAGGACCTAGACTGCTCGGCGTTTGCGCTGCCTACGACTAGCCGGCCTAGCAAGCAGCGCACCGCCGCACTCCGGCGTGCCAATAAGTGCTTCTGAGCACAAGTTTGAGCACCTGTTTCCTGTGATCAAGTTCCAGCCAGTGATACGTGCCATGGTGATGTTCTCAAGTGAGATAGTATTTTTTAAAATGGTATCTTGTGTGTGTGTGTTTTGTCTAGAAGTTTTTTAATACTGCCCAGTGATTTTATTAAGCTATTGAGTTTTTGAATATGGTGAAACTTGCTTGAGAAGTTCTTGTATCATAATTTAAAAAGCCTGTATTAAAAATTAATTACATCTCAAAGTGATTGGAATAGGGAGAAAACTGCCAGTACAGTACAGATATAACATAATTGCATTTGTAATATGACATTACCATATTGTCAGACTTGAATGTTTGTCTTCATTAATGTTGCCATTTTTGGAGTTTTTATTCTCCTTTTAGATTCCTGACAAAAAATATTATCAACCAACAACTCTAAAAGAACATTGTCTGTATAGTTCATTTACCTACAATGTTCGATATAGTGATGTTCCAAACCTCTTACATTGACGTACTTGTAAATGATTGCATGCATATCATTATATTATCTGCTGTACCTTTATTGCATGCGCACACATAATTTTGAACTAGTCATTTTATGTGGAATGCTTTGAATTCTAAGAGAATTTCCTGCCTGTACTGTTATATGCAGTATTCCACTATATAGGCTGACTGAAGTACATATTAAAGACTTTTACTTTCAGAAAACTTTTTTTTAAAGTCGCATTCATGAAGTATGGGTCAAGAAAGTGCAAAAGGGGAGAGCAAACGGAAGCTCTAAGGTACATCTGTGGGCTATTTTAAACCCAGTAGTATGAAGGGAGCTTGCAAATATCTTATGAGTGAGGACAGCATGGGAAACTACAACTTTTTCCATAATTGAAGCACAAGACTTGCTAATTTAGACTTGAGCTGATAACACTATTACAGTGCAATATCATGCTTGTAGTGAACAATTTTTAAATTGAAAAACTTCCTTCTCTTAGGCGTGTACAGTAGAACCTCATTAATACAAACCCTGTTAAAACAAAAATGTCATTTATACAAATATTGAAGTTTTCCAACAGTGTTGTCTCCTTTATAAGTATGGTGCATATTGCAAAACACAGTTTTGGTATGTGAGTTTTCAATATACAGTAAATAATGAAGAATACAGAATTTAGTCTGATGTTGCTGTTCTGGATTTTGTGACTTTAATTGATTCTCACTGTTCCCTAGTTTCTTAACGTGCATTTTATTGTTGGTGGTGAAATGTGGTAGTGTTTCCCATTTAGGTGTTTGGGCCATCTATGAATAGGGGAGTTAGATAAAGGAATTAAATACGTATACACGTCTTAAGAATAAAATGAAGGCCAGAGCGTTGCACAGATTGTGAATGCTCAAAACTTGATTTTACTGTATGATCCACAGCCCTACTTTCCAATTTTGTTTTTGAAAAAAATTTTCTGGGGGTACAAGTAAATACTGTAATTGGGGGGGGGGGGGGGGGCTTGTTGTTCCGATCAAGTTCTTTCCCAGTGAAAGTGCTAGCTTTGTCTGAGCTAAATTGTCATCTTGACATGTACACTAAACCCCAGATTTTACGAACCCTGGATTTGACGAAGGTAGCGATTCTACGAATACAATCTCAGGAACTCTCAAAAAATAACAAAATTATATGACAAAAAAATTGTAAGGAATTACATTGACAATGAATAAAACATACTGTATCTAATTCACGGCATTAAAATATGAATTGTAGAGTTGCAGTTATTACTTGGTAAGTCACAATATTAAAAATAAAACAAAAATAGCGAAAATCCGTTAAAAATTGTGGCAGTGAAAGTTTGAAAACCGCGCGGCAGCGCCTGTGCCAAGCCGGCCGGCCTGTCTCCAACTACGACATATTAGGATCTATATTGAGATCATACTATAGACGCAAAGTTCCAGCGCATGCGCATATGCTCATTTAACTATAGTACAGCCTCCTTCTAGGCTGTTTCACGATGTCTTATATCTCTCTCGTCTCGCACCAAATGAGTTTACTTTTTTACACGAACCCTATAAATAATAGCGTGATATTTTTCTTTATTGTGTTGACACCATACGTACTTAAAACAATTAACTTGGTGCATAATTTGCTTAAACAATGCGTTACTGTGTGTCATAAAACGTGCGTTTCAAAAGTGAGCACGATAATAGCGCTACCTATTAACTAAGTGTAGAAACATTTGTCTCTGGGTATGTCGAACTTGGAAAATAAATAGACGTTCGTGTATTACGTAATCCCGGAACTCCTAATTTATTTTTACCGCATATACTGACTGTGAAAGTGATTATTTTCAATCACTTATACATGTAATTCTCAACGATTTTAGGTAAGAACATCACAAAATGGCGTTTTTGGAACATTGAACGTCGGTATATGCTACGGTTCCACTATCTATCTACCATCTTGTGAACGTTCGTACAGTTGCGCTATCTGTCCGCTCTGCATGCTACTAGCATCTACGTTCTCGTACAATTCATCAACAACGTCGATATAATGTTTTTACGTTAAGTTATATAAAACTGCGCAATGAATAAATACATCCGCTTATTCCTTCTTTCTTTGGTAAATAATTTACAAGGACATTTTACTAGTAAGGAATGCCTACTTTTTTTCCCCATTAAACGCTACGCAAATCGGGCTATTCGCACGCTAGAAGGCGTTCGACAGCTCGGTTTTCTCTTTTTTTTAGGACAAGGGTCGATCATATATATTGTTTAGCAGTGTTCTTTTGATCGTAAGACGTCTGCCTATTGATATAAATTTATATTTCAGTAATAACTTGCTTTATTTTTCCGTTAAATGCTACGGAAGTCGGTCTATTTGCTCGAGAGAAGACACTCGGAATCTCGATTTTCTCATTTTTAGGGGACAAGGGTCGGTCACATCTACCGCTCAACAGTGTGATGTCTGGCTACTGATATCAATTTATATTTACATTATTACGTTAATTAATGTCCCGCAAAACGCTACGGAAGTCGGGGCCCGGCTAGAGACACTTTGCAGAAAAAATGCAATTTTAAAATTTTCTGTTAAGGTCGGGGGGGGGGGGGACCAAAAATAAGCCGCTATCGAATTTATGAAGGTAGCGATTTTACGAATGCGATGAGAGGAACCGTGAGTATTCGTAAAATCGGGGGTCTAGTGTAGGTGTGAGATTCCTGATACAACTAAAGCCAAAATTATACATTTCTTGTATATTTTCTTTATTAAGACAATGTAAGGGCAGCTGCAAAGTTAGTGTTTGTTGTCTTAGTTACTATATTTAGAGTAAGGTGTAATGTCATAGCAGCGCCGGAGATGTGATATGCACTGTAGTCCAGGTGTGACAACTACTATGTTTTATCAATTGGTATATTACCATTAGTTTTCTGCAGTTTATGTTTGTATGAGAATCATGGTGGGAGAGAGCATTTAGCCATATAGTATATGAAATACACTGTCACATGAGCGAACCTGCCAACATTCCAGTGTAAAAAAATCATATTCTTGACAATTATGTCACCACTAAGAATTCGACCCTTAAGTATATTTTTTCTACTTATCTGACCCACTCTATGTCTAGTTGGGTTAGTTAAATTCATTTTTTCAATTTCAAAGAGTAGGAAAACCTCCATTTATTCTTAGCCAGCATAGAATATACATATTTTTTTTATTTTATTTTTTTTTGTCAATAGTTGTTACTACGTGCACACCTCAGAATCACATTTACAATATAAATAAAAGCAATTTTATGAGCACTGTTTATAATACCTTACACCTGACAAGTGTCATGGGAGGCCTTCGAGCCATCATTTAAAATTCCTCAGTTTAAGAGAACTGTTTATTTTAACCTAATTTATAGTTTACCTAGTAAGATTGTTGTAAAATTTGTCACCATATTCCTTTTAAGACAAGAATGTAAATACAGTAGCTGTTGCCATTTCATTTACAAATTCATGTTAAATTAATTGACCTAAAATAACTTTTACGAATAAGATAAATTCTTAGTGTGTTTTGGTCCTAAAATTGAGGAAAAATACTGTTAAATTAACTAAACAAAATTCAGAGTGACTTGTTATAAGCTACTGGCTTCTTTGGAGCAAAATTAACTTTGTCACAAAATTTGAAAATACAGCAGTCTCAAATATTAATTGCTTTATATAATTTAAATAGCTACATAAGTATTAGGTGGAAGTTTGACGAGAATAAAATATAAAAAAAGAGAATGTCGATAATATAATTCAGCAAAAACTTTTGGAAGGGATTGGTCACAGTCTGTCCAGGGACTAGAATACATAATTGTGCTGTTCGTAAAATATAAGCACCAGTGCACTAACTTAACTTAATAAAATTAAACTACACACGTTATTTTCTTACTATACCTTCAAAATAATATAAGAATGATACGCCAATTGTGCATGTTACACTTTTATTTTAATTACACATTTCAGATCAATACGTGATTCTATTTGTGCGTTTTTCGATTCTGGTTGGTGTATTCCGAGACACAGTAGTCAGAAAAAGTTGTTTTTAGCCATTTTGTGAGGCCCGAAAATAATTTTTGAAATGTGCGTACCGAATTTCAAACTTACAACATCATACATTGAAGTATTTGTTCAATTCGTAAACAAACCATTTTGATGTTCGTTCAGTAGCTTCGTCAAAAAAATTCTTGCTGTCATCAAATCTTTCTGCAATACATTCACTTCCTCACCATCCTCATCAACATGCCTAGTTGAACATGGACTGCCCTCCCAGCTCTATACTTCTCCCAGTTCTCTGAATCTTACCACTGTTTGACTTACCTCTGTACACGCCCTTCACTAACTTTATATTAACTAACCCAGCCCTCGCCTTCATTCACCACCCTATACATTCTGACCAATCTCGCCACCTTTAGGGAATGCCAACCCTTCTCTATCAGTAATGAGGGCCTTAAGTATCTTTCATCCTCTCCATCCTGTCTCACTATTCTCTACCTGTCTTTCACCCATCGCACTGCCCATCTTTACAACCTCTCCAACTCCCATATCTCTACCTTCACATTGGGGTCTCAGACTGCTGCTACATACTCCAACATTTGTCTAACCATGGTTTTATGCCTTTTCTTTTACTTCCTTTAATCCCAAAATAAGTCAGTTTGTCCTACAGCAAATGGCGATTAACTGAAAAGCAAGAATAATTAGGTAATGATGTTGTACAGTACTGTATTTGTTGGGAAGTAATTACAGACACATTAACTTATGCTCTTCACAGGCAATTTTAATAACATTGTTTACTGTTGCCCAGTGTCAAGTGTACAAACTCTCACTCCTAAGAGACATTCTTATATGTGAGGTTCCACAATTACCTTTGTCCACTTAGTTTTTAAAAATGCATTCAAACAACCCTACTGGAGTTATCTGTGAACCTGAGGTGTGCAAGCAGTTGCCGCACGTTGCTCGTGTAGGAGTTTTAATAACCGTCAGAGATGTGTTCAAGTTCGGTTGGCATGAGAGGTCTTCCCTGAAGGGGCCAGGAAATTGTAAGTGTCCCAAGGAGAGTGGTTTTCTACGGAGGATGCACAATACATTTGTAGAACAAAGTGCGCAAATTCTCATTTTAGATGGGAAGGGGGTTAGGCGTATAGTCCACTCACCTAAAATAATTAGCACAGGAGGCGGCACTTACGCTCGGAGAGAGGCTTGGGTTCTTGCTCTGCCCCCCACTTCAGCTGCTGGACCCTGGGGTGTGGTGCAGGTGCACATCTTTCCAGAGTCTTGATTGGGCTAATATAGAGGCGGCACAGGCGTCGCGTTTCCCTAAGGATACAAATAAAATTGTCTTTCTGCCGCTGAGGTTTATTCTCTGCGCCTTTGTACTGACGGCAAAGTTGGGCAAGGGTTGGCGTTTAACCGGAAGATGGTTGCGGTGGCGGGATAACTCCCGCAGGTATGCTGTTTGTACTGACTAACCTGTGTTCGGCAGCGGCTATGGCTTTACGCCCTTCGATAGATGCCTTCTCCTCTTGGGAGATGTCCAATACTAAAATGTCTGTTTTGGACATGACTTCTATTTCATAAAATTAAATAAGTCACTTCAACTGGCGTTATTATTGCATCACACAAGTTTACAATATATGTATTCTATTTACACATCACTTCACAGTAAGGATATACATAGACTTGTACAACAAGGTTATCACTACACTTTATCGCTACTGACCTCGTGGTCTTTAATACGGAGCCTAGGAAATGACCATAGATAAATCCCACTTCCTGCGGAAACTAGTTCAGGGCTCGCACTCCAAGGTGGAAAAAAATTCAAGTACTTTTCAAGGATGTCCTCAAGAAGAAATCAACAAAAGCTACCAAGCATATAGTCAAAGCATTTAAAAAATTAAATACTGTATTTTTATAAGCTAATGGAGTGAAGACAAATTGAATACAAAAGTTATCCTTAGATGTTCGGCGAAGAGAATTTGACGAAGCAATCAATTAGGTGTCCTCTGTGTCCTGTGCTAACTTATCAGCAGATCGTGTGAGTGATGTAGTATCTTTTTCCACCTGTTTACATTTCTTTCTCAAATTATATAGTTCTGCTCCACTACTTGTTCTCTCCTTCCTTATTTCAGCTAATTTTTGGTCCTCAATGCCCAAATAATTTCCGCATCAAGGACGTCATTATTCAAAATATGAGGCTCCATGCTTGACACTGGATGTAGCCCAACACAAGAAGTACTTTGTACTGAACTATTGTCCCCCAGAGGCGCAGAATCTGACCTGCTTGCTCTTTCACTGGGTAGCAGCATTCTTGTTACAGATGGCAATTTTATCAGCTTCATCATTTCTTGATGCTTCTTACTCTTCGTGTGGCTTTACAAAGCACTTTCTCCCATAGAAGAGACACTGAACTCCTTGCCACAAGCACAACATCTGGCCGAGTATTTGTCATCACAAGGTTGTAGCCAGACTTTCTATAACCAGGAATTGCTAAAAATGCACTTCCCCGAAATTTTATTTTAGCACACTGTAAACCAATAGGCCCTACATGAAACTCGCTAAACGAACTGGAAATCGCTTTTAGAAAGGGGCGAAATATGACGGCATTGTGACAACCAACCTAACGACCACAGCAGAATTTTAAAGTACTGTATGTTCAATCAGTGAATAAACTTACGTGAAAATAATAGAAAACGTAGTCACTTTTGCATTCCCTTACAATCCTAATTTACCTTTCACACATTTCTTTTGCCCTCCTACACAAACATAATGGCAACAATGTAACATCTTCAACAACAACAAAAAACAGTTAGCGGCAGCAGCCATTTTGTCGCATATCGATAGTATCGAATCTACTAATCGGCAGTTCATCATCGCAAGTTACGATACGTAACTATAGACTCTACTAATCGGAAGTGCTTCAACGCAAGCTAAGATCACTGTCGCAACTCGTAAACATTAATTTTGTAGCAATGGTTATGGTAAACGACGAAAATTTTATTATTTGAAAAAAAATTTCTCGCATCATTCTTCCTTGGTTGCATATCAGATTTTTGTGAACTACAATAAAATTTTCAAGGAATTCAAAAAATTTTAAGCACTTTCAAGGACTTAAAAATGAAACAATTTTTTTCAAGCACTTTTCATGGTTTTTTAAAAGTGTACGAACCCTGTAGTTACATGCCTCGTGTCTAAAAGTACTTGCGATAGAGTGCATTACCTTTTTTACTGCCTGCGCAGCTAGGGATGGGCGTCTCAATGTTTCTTCAAGTAGCTTTTTGGTAGCCTAATGGAGGAACAGGCTTCAGCTTCCTTATCAGGCAGCAACCCACAGTAGGTAGATAGAGGTAGTTAGGTAAATGGTTGGGAGAGCAGGCTTCGGCAACCCACTATGAGGGAGAGGTGGTCGGGGCTTCTGCTGCCTTACCAGGCAGTAGTCCGCTATGAGGGAGAGGTGGTCAGCCAGGCTTGCTCGGCGAAGAGACCCAAGCCCTAGATTGACTATCTGGCTAAGCAAATGCTTGTCTTATATACCCCGGAGGGTGGGCTGAAAGTCTTGTTAGTGGGTGGTGAAGATGGCTGCCGCTGGAGAGGAGGCCGTCTGCTGGACAAATAGGCGGCGCGCCACCCCAACACCCACAAATCTCCCACTGCTCTGCCAAAAATTACGTGAATGCACTTAAACTTTCCCGCTGGGCCGTAAAATATCTGTGTTGCCAAAAGAATACATTCAAAGCCCTAAATAAATTCACAAAATTAGAATTATTATGTTTACAATTATTAACACACATTTTTCCTCTTTCAAAGTTCATAATTCTTTACCTGGTGTGGTTAGCTTAGCGTCCATGGTTTGTTTACATTCAACAAGGTAGGCTTAACTCTCAAACATTTACAAAATACGGGGCAGAGCGTATATATATTAGCATCTTAAGGGGTGCGTCACAGTAAAGTCCTTAAGAAAATAATGGTCTAAATATGACTTCGTCATTTATATATATTGTACTCTACTTTCAAATTATCAGGGTAAGTTAGCATATGTAAATGTACCAAATAAAAGCATAAACTACTTGCACAAGAAGGTGCATAAAAATTAGAACCGCCTCTAAAGGTTTGTAGCTAGAATACAAGCCCTTGCATGTATGCTACTTGCATACAAGTCGGCCAGTCACATGATGCAAGTCATCTTGAACGAGGTATACACTTGTTCAAAACTAATAACCATATGTACTAGGCTTCAAGCAACCCAACTAGACCTTGCTTGGGTAGTAAAAAAAATTTAACGTAAAAAAAGTTAAGTTTTTGTTCACTACTTTTCTGACTTAAAATATGCCTAGTTGGAGAAATAGTAAACCAAACATGGAAATATATCATAAACCTACCTTTCTTCACAAACAGGAAATCTGAAGACTGTTGTTGCATCAGGATTGACAAAAATGTTGTTTGGCGCCAGAACAACTCATCTTTGAGTATTTTTTGCAGTGATTATGGCAGTTAAAAAAATTCAAAGTACAAAATTTAAACCGTTTCCTGAACACTAACAAATTTGCGAAAGCAACTGAAAGTAACACACAGTTCAAATACAACATAATGAGAAAAGCCATTTTTGAGTACAGTAATAATGATGTCAAACTGACAAATTTTAATTACGAAAGGAAGCTTACTTTGTAAATAAAACTTAAAATTATGAAATCTTTGTAATAATAATTTGTATGAATTTACAATTGCGCTTGCACTTATTAAATTACATTTCGACTAGAGTAGAGCCAAACTGCTGCCCCCTATCTGATTTAAAAGTAAGCTTACCAAGTAACGTTGCTGGCTGTATAAGTTACACCTCCCCCCCCCCCCCTCCTCGGCTAAGACTGAATGCTACATTCTTCTTCACCTCCATCCACAGCTGACGTGGTGATGTCAGATACCAACGTAACCAGTACATCAGGTCTACGATATGGGGAAAAATGTTCTTGTATTGTAGATATATGGGGACAAAAATCTTAACACAGCCTGTATATAGTATTATGGTTGTCAGCCTGAACCAAGGAAATTAGAAAAGGTAAGATATTTATTTTAAAAATAGTTGCCAAATCTTATATTGTTTTATCTGTTTTTTCACTGGTACCATTAGAATGATCTCAACCAAAAATTATATGCTAAAGAGCTATTGATAGTGTAATTCGTATGATTTTCTCATAAAATGTTTTGCTTAAATATCTATTCTTATTATTTTATCAACATTTTGTGGCATATGAGTGGTTATGTAATAGTCTAATTCTTCTCTTATTTTTTTAAGTACGTTGCACTGTTTGTGTTTTGTGCTAAACTTCTTGAACTACAATACATTTTTTTAAAAACAAGTTTAATGGGCCAAGCACCTACTTCATGCAGTAAATTCATTGAAAATCTTGTCATGTATTTCCACCATTAAATTTTTTTGTTTTCATAATCATAATTATATCTCACAAACTATTGTTTTGATTGTCAGTAGCTTGTGTTAGCAAATTTTTGTGTTCTTTCTAAGCAGGCATCCAATGATTTAAATAAGACGAAACTACAGGCACTCAAAAATTGTTTTTGGACAATGTTTTAACTTGCCAATATTTTCTGCTACATATATTATGTGATTAAAATTTTATGCTTGTGAAAGTCTTGTAATGTAACTCCAAAGCACATTTGAAACTTTTTCTGTGTGAAATGCTTTCAGTAGCTGATATAAAGAACTTCTGAACAGTTTCACTATAGTAGGCCTATATATGAAAGCTTTTTTGGTGCACTCATATCGATAAATTATGATTACTTGGACAAGTTGGTTTGTGTGTATTTTTATGGGTTAAGTTTTCGTTTATAAAAAACTGTCTAGTTCATAATTTTCATTTTGTTAAGTTAAAGGAGGATATATTTCTATAAATTTTTGTGCGGTTGTAAACAGATCTGATTGTTGTAATGTTCTGAAAATTCAAGTAGAATGTGTAAAACATTTCACACAATGTATTGTATTTAGGTGAGATATTCAGAAAGTGCCATATTTTTTGTCATAGCACGTACAACATATAAGTGCCAGCATAATTTTTGAGAAAATTAGTTTGGTTTATTCTTTACACAAGAACTGTCCAAAATATTTTTAAGTGTATGAGGTCATGTTTGTTATTTTTTTTAAGTGTGAAACACTAGAGTTATGCTATGCACTGGGGTTGTGCGAATGTTCGGAATACCGAAACCGAAATCTAATTTTCACTACTTTCAGATCGGTTTCGATAATAATTTCAGCTCTCAAAATTCGAAATATTTAGAATTCAATGAATTTTCGATAGCGTATCAAAGTTCGTTTTGTTTTAATTGGTTCAGAAAAAAGCCTTTAATTCAATGAACTTGTAATCACATATGCAAGTCATGTAAAAATATTTATTAGAAATTATTTACGTGCCGTTGAAAGATCATGCGGCAAAATGTAAACAAACATGCAGAGAGTGTGAAAATGTGGTATTCCAATAGGTGCCGGCAATAGTAGTGTTAACACAGTAGTATCGTAACAAATTCACGTAACATTTGAAAAATTACCTGATTAATTTGTGCTATCAAACAGCAGCGTAAGTATATATTAATTACGTTTATTTTTAAAAAAATTGTGGTAAATGTAAATAAATATGACTGCTGCCATGTTCCCGCTTGAGTAGCACAAGACACACAAACTTAAGAGCACTATATTTTTAAGTCACCGTAGATTTAATTGCAGATTCAAGGTATTACAAATACCACAAATGAAATGTAAGTAAAAAAATTTAAAAAATAAGTAAACAAAGTGAAAAATCATTGTTCACTAATCACGCAACGTATACAACGTATAAGTCATTGGTACAGACGTCACTTCGGAAGTAGTTGGGCAGCCAGGCCGGACTCGGCTAAAGAGTATCGTTGTAGGAGACATTTTGCTCGCTATAGGTTAATGCTGTGGCAGATATTCCTCTCATTCTCACACACACCTGACACATTATTTACTTTTTGAAAATGATTTAGAAAGATATAAATTTGTAAAAATAATTTGGGTAGCTAAATTCTTTGTCTTAATGTTGTTAATACATACAACAAAGTTTTTTTGCCATGGGAGTTTTTGATTTCTGGTGCTCAGAATTTTGGTTTATATACTTGTGCAAATACAATAACAAGTTGTGTTGTATTCTACTGGTGTGTCATCAGATTGTTAAATGAAGAAATAGATTTTAGCTACATCAAAGTACACCAAAATATTATATGTAATAGACTGTACCGAAATGCAAGAATGAGATACACTTTCAGTAAGGTGATATAAGTATCATATGATAGGTCTATTGTACTTTGTTGTGAAAAAATGCACATTGACTTAGCATAATCACATTTAAATATTTAATGTTTTTAATTTTAAGAATTGTTTAACTTTCGTTAAGGGTGAATTCATCTCTAAAGAAATTTTGTGTTTGTTTTGTGAAAATTTTCTTTCACTTTCGTTTCGTGGGAAATTTCATTTTCGCACAACCCTACTATGCACAAATGCTTCCTGGGTTCCTAATCAGGACAGATGCAAAAACCAGACTGCATCCTTTTGTCTGTTTCTTGTTTGCCAATAACAAAATTTCTTAATTCATTATCATCTCAGATATGGTCGTACAGTAACATGAATCAATAGCTTCTATTTTCTGTAGCTTTGTAAACAAGTACTATTGAAGTACTCACAATTTTTCAATCCCACTTACAATAATTACCTACCAACTGCATATCTGAGTATAGCGATTATGGTTTTTGCAGCTTCTTATATATAAACAGATGTAGCGGTTACAGCATTTGCAGCCCCTTGTGTATAAACTGTTATTAAAAATAGTTGGTGTAATTATACGTTAATACTGAAAAACTTTGCTCTACTGAATTTAAAATCTTTTCTATAAATTATTTAAATTCAGAAGTATCAACAAAGATATGATTGTACTGTACTTCAGTGGGTTTTGGAGTATAATTTCTAAATGGTGAAATTATGAAGCAGAGAGTGTACAAGTAATATGTGTGAGGAAGTTTATCGTCCGAATAATTCCTTTAGACGGCTAGGTCAAGCGTAAAGTAATTTTTGCAGTACGTAAACTACAATCTACAGGAAGTCATTAAATACAGTAAACACTTGGAGATGCAATTTTATAACTACCATAATTGTACTATTGTGCCCCAACCACAGATTAATTTGTAGATGAGCCTTGTGTGGATGGTTGTTCCTCGATTTTCTTGTTCTTAAAAATTAGTTCTTGGTTCTCTGTTCATGTTTTTGTCAAAGTGTTAGCTTAACTAAATTATATAATGTAATGAAATGGATTTCGGTTAGTTGCTTTTTAAAAATTGATCTTGCTTTTGAATTTCCCTAGAAACCAGTTTTTTTACTTACGCAATAAACACATTGCTCTGTGCTCATTTCCACTGCAAATTGAACAATTTTGCCACATTTCAGAAATCCCAGTTGATCTATAATTCCGTAACTATTTTTTCAAAGAGAAAAAGCTGAGAATATTATTACAGATTTGAAGGAACCGACAACCAGAACTGGAAACAACCCATCCTTATTTACAAGTATGACAACCTCTGTTACAAATTTTGTATGTTTTGCTAACATGACAAGTTAAAAAAAAAATTTGTGTTAACCTTAGTTGCACCCCAGCCAGTGGTGTTACAGAAATTGGGACAGAAATACAGTAGAATCTCAATCTAATGACACCAGCTATCTAACATCACCATTCTTAAGACCTCTAAAAATATAAATTTAAATTTTTAAATAATAAAAAGTTTTTGCATAATTAAAGAAGTACCAATTTATATGTAGTCATTAAAAAATATTCCTTAGTATACAGTGATAACATACTGCAGTTCCCATTAGTTACTACGGTGCAGCACTGAAATAAAGAAATAATTAGTGAAAAACTTTTATCAGTTTTGGTTGTAACACATTTTAAGTGTGCATCTGCCAAATAATGCTGTGAATGTCTGCTGATTTAGGCAGCATGCGCAACACCGACATGTGAGAATTATGCTGCATGCACTCTAGCCTTCTCCTTCCCTCTCCACTACAAAAAATAAAAAATCCCCACAGAAAATATTAATAAAATCACGACGAAAAAATTTATTAAAATGCATTCTCAAGACCATTAGGCTAAAAAATGCTAGTAAAAATATGCTCACGAAGCCACAGAGATAAAATTACTCCAAGAAAATTACGATAATGTTGAAAAATTCGTAGTCAAATTATGTGAAGAAAATTGTTATTATAATTGAATAAAATTATGTAAAGAAATTTCTTGTGCAATAAAGTGATTAAAAATACAGTAAGTTCGTGATATCATAGCAATAAAGTAATACGAAGGCAAGCACAACAAAATCTGACTAAAAATACATTTATGACTGGAAAATCCTCTCTGATACGTACACAGCACTCATTACTGCTCTTTAAATTATGTGACATTTGTTCTATAAGGGGGCTGCGGTGGTCGAGGAGTAAGACTTCTCGCCTCCCACCAAGGCGATCCAGGTTCGATTCCCAGGTCACCTGATTTTTGCATGTGGGAATCGTGTCGGACGATGCTGTTGGTTGACAGGTTTTCTCGGGGAGCTCCCATTTCCCTCGCTTTCATTCCGTCGCCGCGCCATACTCATCTCATGTCACCTTTCACCAGCGCTGAAGACCTCATTAAGCACTGACCAAAAATTTCTTGCTTGCTCACTCACTGATCTTTAAGTTACTCTCTGTGAAACATGTATAGAAAAGTTCAGTGGTAATTATTTATTTTAAAATTTTTACATACAATAATTTTACATTTTGAATGATAGCCTATACTGCTATATTTACCACTTACTTCTTTCCAGAAAGTTTTAAACCATTAGCGATGCAAAGTTTTACAATGTCGAAGATCGTTCATAAAATTTACGTGAAACATAATTATATGTAGACTATGCATATGATTAAAAATGCATAAATCTTAACAGTTGAAATTTATGGAGGTACTGTATCATAAAATATACTACAATTTAATATCCAACCCAATGTTCAAGTTTGCTTGACTAATTCTACAGGAAGTTTTGATGTTTAAACCTTACTTAGTGGCTGCTATGTGGTTACTGTAATTACCAGTTTTATTTTTTTTTAAGTTTCACTGTTGAGACTGTTTAATAGCAGATGCAAGAATGAGCCAACTAGCACTTTAAGAATATCATTTATTTGTAATCTAGCTGTAGCCATTCTTTCTAACCCTTTTAACCAAAATCTATTTTTGTTAAATATGTATCTTGATGAAAATGGTATGTCTGGTTTTTCAGTAATTTGTTATGGAGGTAATAAACTGTTTTCAGTAATTTCAGTTGGACATACAGTAGAACCCAGATTTTACAAGGTCAGTCTCGGGTACTTTAAAGCCTAACCCTTAATTTTACAAGTTCTCGATTTTACAAGGTCAATATTGTGCATTATGAGGCCTCGTAAAATTGGCATTCTACTGTATGTATTACACTGTGATGTAAAGAGTCTTTATGTTTGATATAAGTCTTTTCAGTGGACGACTTGAGGTACACGCCCTCCGACGTCACACCGCACGGGGAAAGTACTGTGGGAAACAAAGCTTGTTTACAAACATGCTGATTTGTTAGTTGGTGATGGTAGAAACCAAAAATTTTGTTCACTCATAGACTTGCACGCAAGTGTAAAAAATATTAGTTTCATTTATGGTTAAGATAAGCAAATGCATAAGATCAATGTTTACCTGAAAAAGCGGCAAATTCCAAACAAATAATACATTTTCTTTACGTGCATCTCGTCATGGACATGTGAAGCCAAATGCCTCTATGAAGGTCATGTTCAGTTGCGGTATCCATGGAGGTAGAAATTGTACCCTACACCAGACTGGAGTTCCGTCTCATTTCAAGTCGTCCATTGACAAATTTAAAATGAAAAGTTGAATCTCAATTTACTAAGTATGTGTATGGTGTTGTTGAAGATGATAGTCGCATAAATTAACCACATCAGCTATTTCTTCAAATTGGAATATTAACAACTACTTTTGGCACAATGGCCTTGCATCTGTATATGTTGCCTAGAATCCTTCAGATGTGGGAGAAAAACAATATTTTCTGTTGCTGAAACAATAACACACATAATATTGCAACTTCTCTGGCCCAAATACAACATGAATTTTCTGCAAAAAAATTTCTGATTGCTGAACATACAGTTAATATGAATGCCAATGGATGGTTGCTACTGGTGTGCTTGTATTTTTGAGGGATGAAATCAGAACAAATTGAGTGCTGCTGAAATATTTTGTGTTTCTGCAAGAAACATTATAAAAAAAAATTGTTGAATTGTGTGGTTAGGTATGTAGATGCTCCAAACTACAAACAGAAGTAATTTCATTAATGTAATGCAGTAGAATCCTGATTTTATGAGTCCTCTGAGAATGACCTCGCAAAATTGGTTCCAAGTAAATTCGACTCCTTCCACCCCCCCAGAATTTTTTTGCATTACAATAGCATACATGTCAAGGGAACTTCAGTCATCGATTCATAAAATTTTTTTAGTAAGTAATTCTGAAAAAAATTGCAGCATTCCGGCAGATAGCTGAGAGTGAAATATGTGCGAGCGGATATATTCTGTCGCTGCAGTTCTCGCTCTCGTTCAAATTATCTTTACATTTTGAAACAGATGCCAGTAATGTTGCTGAGAGTTTTGAATTATGCTGTTGTGCAATAACATACTGTACTTGTATTACGAACTTCCAAAATAATTTTTCTTGTTTCTTCCACCAGCAACGAACATTACTTTCAGCCAAATCAAATTGGCGAGATGCCTCACTATATCCATTAATATTTTTGACTGATAATTTAAACCTTGCTGTGCAAGAAATATATTCGTTTATTTTCACTATTAATCATTGTGCATGTATTCCTTATCAATATGAAGCATAGAACAGGGACATACAGCGATATCTTAGTTTAAAGTCTTCCAGTTTAATAATTCTTTCACTTCAACATCTGTATTTTTTGTCTAATAGAAAATCTCAAATATACTTTCATTATTTAGATTAAAAACTCCTTCAATTAAAGGACAATTTTTTTTTAGTCTCTTAACAGTTGTTTAACCAAGAGATTACTTACTATACCATGGTGTCCACTAATATTTACAAATTATTTTCCAGTACACAACAAAAAAATTCCAGTACATTTTCCTGTATCTCCAAATAAAAATTCAATCTATTTTTCAAGACGTCTCAATTTTGAAACTAGCATAAAAAATAGACGCTTCAATATAATTTTCTTAAAACTATGAAGATCTTACAGACAACATGACATAAGAAA
>PNEQ01069964.1:0-12084 GCA_003012365.1 Medauroidea extradentata | reverse complement strand
TAGGACCACTAAAATATGGGGCAAGGTCATTAAAATCTTGGAGCAGAGATACAGAAATATGTAGAGTAGGAGAACAGAAAGTTGTAGGGTAGGACCACTAAAAATGTTGGGTAGGGACATTAAAGATCTTGAAGCAGGGGTGCAGAAATATATAGGGTAGGATAACTAAAAATGGGCAGGGACATTAAAAATCTTGGAACAGAAGTACAATAACATGTAGGGTAGGAGAACAGAAAGTTGTACGGTAGGACCACTAAAAATGTTAAGCAGGGACATTAAAATCATGGAGTAGGGGTGCAGAAATATGTAGGGTAGGACCACCAAAAATGTGGGGCAAGGTCATTAAAATCTTAGAGCAGGGGTAGGCCTACAGAAATATGTAGCGTAGGGTAGGTGAACATAAAGTTGTAGGGTAGAACTACTAAATGTTGGGTATGGACAATAAAAATCTTGGAGCAGATGGACAGAAATATGAAGGGTAGGTGGGCAGAAAATTGTAGGGTAAGACCACTAAAAAAGGTGGAGGCAGTGACATTAAAAAACCTGGGGAAAGGGCGCTACAAATTATGGGGTACTAACATGCCACGAGCATTCTATGAACCATTATATTAACCTTTAGTAGCACAAATTTTAAAAATTGTGCTCGTATAAGTAAACAAACCGACAAAAATTAAATAACTTGCAGTTAGCAAGATGTTACGTTATATTATACGAAAAAATTAGCCAGCGTCTAATGTTCGTCAGCAGCAAAGTTGTCCTACCCAACTGAATTGACTGACTAATGTAGCCTACTGTGAAACTAAATTAGTTTGAACATTCCCACAAACATTTACAAAAACAATTTTAATGTATACATCATAACTTCGTACATTGTATCAAATTCGCCCTGTGTAATGAAGAACGCATGCTAAACAAATCGCAAGGCCCATTAAAAACGTATTTTTCCGCTGTGCGTATAAAATTCTTTCATCTCCGACGATATTAGTTTACGTGGGAAGTCCTGCGATCTCTGGTTTTCTATTCTTTAGGCCTAAACGAAAGTATTTGTATTTATTAACGTAATTAAAAAATATGTCGGGAAGCCAAATTGAGATTTCAATGCTAAACTTTCAAAACAAACCTTCGCGGGTGTTTTTCAAAACAACAACATGCTTGTTTCCTGCCAGATGTCGTTCGAGTGGTCACAGCCACTAGCAACTGCCCGTCCTGCCATTTCGCTGCCAGCGAAAAATGGCACTTGCCCTCGGCTGGTAAAACTGGCAGACCACGCGAACAAACCTACGATCTCCAGTAACATGGGCGGAATTCGGGAGTGGCAATGGAGGGGGATGGCACTTGCCACCCCATTATTTATGAGAGAAAAAAAAATTTCTAAGCTATTTTCACTTTCACGTCAATTTTTTTTTCTTTGAGGTTTTAAATTTCAACTGGTCTCTCTTAATTGCCCCTTCAATCGAAATGCTAAAATCCCGCCCATGTCCAGTAAAATGACGTTGTTATTCAATTGACATGTGCAAGAAATACGAATTTGTAACTAAATTTCGAAAAACATGCCGTATCTAGTTTATGCACACAATTATTTAGTTTGTTTTAAATTACAGTGATGGTTGGAACTTTGGATCCGACAGAAATCTATTTCAGTCCACTGGACAAATTTGCGTGTGGTAATGTTGGTACTATTGAAATTAATCCATCTGTTAATTTTGCATTCTGCTACACTACACACGTACAGTAAATTGCTAAAGTAAATTAAATGGTTACAAAAGGTGTTATTCATGATCGTATTATAACTTTTGTTCAGTCTTTCATTTGCTAGAAAAATATGAGCAAGAAAGAATCACAAGTCATAAGGAAAGATACTTTTACTTCCAGTAATTAAACATGCGAAACATGGTTTATTTGAACAGAAGTCTTTTCCTAACGATTTCTAATGCCCGTTCTACAATGGCACGGTCGGTAACACGTAAAACGGAGGCGGACCGAGTACAACCTTCCGAATCGAATCTTCAAAACAACGCATGTGTAAACGGATAAGCGCACGAAAGAACGTAAGAAGTTGGTCATCTCCCAACGGCTAACTCTTCCGTGTCCTTACGTGCAGCCATTAGGAGAAAATCAAAGTTTTACGTAGTCCGCTTCCGTGTTACGTGGTTCCGTTCGTGCCATTGTAGAACGGGCCTAATAATACTAACACTTCTGTTGACCGCACATTGTCCTGCTAATGCTCGACATTAAATTTTATAATAAAAAAACACGAACCCGTCAACAGAAAATCTGAACGTCGAAACAACTGCGGAGTATGTATTTGTTAACTTTCGATTCGTCTTCAGTACCATCCGAGTTTTCATGACATTTTCGCCCGACTTAATCAGATACGATTCGTTACACGACCTTGAGACTTAATAGATTTGAACTCCTTTTCCATGAGTGTTTTTAAAACGGCAAGTGTTTTGAATTCGATTTCAAAACGACATGGAACTGTAGTTAAGGCCCGGCTACAACAGATGTCGCGTTAAACGCTAAACGCAATGCGTTACAGTAGCGATACCGGCACGTCTACAACTGACGTCAATAGTCGAAAAGTGGCGTTAGACTAACCAATGAAATGCCAGAACGAGAAACGGGATACTTTCTTCCTTGCAAGGTAATTTTGTACGCTACTGTTGGTCATACTGAACAGGATACAGCTGTTAATTTGTGTTTATTTACGCCCGTGTTTACGCATATAATTACGCTCGCAATTATCAATGAATCTTGCTGATGTGTGGGATATTCTGAATTATTTAAGTGTTTGAAGAAATAAAATCCTGTAAGAGGGAAATACCATTGAAAGATAATCCCGTTAAGTTTTTTTTTTTTTTTTTTTTTTTTTTTTTTAAATTTCCGTCACATTTAATTAGCCGACGTTTCAGTTTTATTGCCACTAAGTGGTTACGTTTCACTAGTTATTGTTTGGTTAAATTGAATAAAAACTAGAATGTCTGTGTTTACAAATGTGTTATTTACGCTTGTCTCATAATTTCTTTTTCTTTTAACGTATTGTCACTTAATTATTTAGGCCTAATTGGGTACATCTTTATTTCATGTAAGCCTAACATAACCCACTGAGCAACTCTGCTCTAAATTTTATCCTAGATCTGGAAGGGTGACACCCAGTAATGTTTCAGACAAATAGACATACAGCTCGAAAGAGTTACGTTTATAAATATTAAATTAGGCCTACGTGAATGAAAAATGTTACGTTCCTTCGTCTGCAGCTGGTGATCGAATATCAGGAATGGGATTGATTTTTGCACCTATGTAGTTATCATTGAATAAAAAATTGTGGTTTTTGTTAATAGGTACCTTTTTAGTAAACAAGTAGAAGGTATGCAAAACATGTTTAAAATGCACAGTCGTTCCGAGCGGCACAATTACAATCACTCCTTGCACGTTGCAAAGTAGGCCTAGGCCTAACCTAAGTTTATGATTATGTTACTGTACTCGTCGCATCATTACAATAAAATTTTTGTTAGCAGGCCTACCTTGTTCCATAACATGCCATATGCCACAGACAAATATTTGGTTTGCCACCAACATATTTTCATTGCAGGTAGTAAAACTATTCAGCCAAGACATTTTATAAATTCCCAGGTTAAAGTAACATACTGTGTAAAACAAAAATTTTCGTGGGGAATTTTTTACACCACATTATTGGGAAACACGTGTCCTCGAAACCAAGTCAAGGCTATCAATCAAATTACAAACCAACTTTGCTACACATAAATAATCAATGTATATCATTTGTAACGTCCCGACCACAGACGCGACACAAAAAAAAATGTAACTTGGGTTTCGTTTTTGAAAAACAAAACAATCTACTTGTCTGGCAGTTTCATCGAAATGCTAAAAATATATTCATTTTATGAATATACAACACAGAATTTCAATAATAATATGTTACATTCGAACGTCAGACTTGTAGTTGCTAAGCAATAGTGTATTTTAGCGTGTTGGCGGCGGCAATGTTTACTTTTTCAATTTTCCCCTCCCGTATTTCCTGTGTACCTACGGAGTCATTTAGACACTTCAAGTGCAAACATTTAACAACAATTTGACTTGCACAGTCTGTGACGTAGAATGCGTTGATTGGTTGACGGCAAACGTTAAACGCTAAAACTTGGAAGTTCGCCATCTTTTACCGCGTTGCGTTTAGCGCGATTCGCCGGAATAACGCGTAACGCACGTTGTAGCCATCGGCGTTAGCGTACGTATACTCATCTCTTGTTGTCACGTATTACTGTAACGCGACATCTATTGTAGCCGGGCCTTTAAGTGTCGCCGATTATAATTGCACGAATGTAAAATTTTTTACATAAAATGCCCTTAAGATAAGATTATTTTGTTGTAATGTTTGGCGGGGATTTAAGTTTTTTTATTATGGTAATTTTAACAAGGAATCGTAAACGTAGTTAAATTTACAGTAGTAAAATAGTTATATCCCAATAATCCAGCGATATATATAACCTAGTAACACATTTATAGTTTTTTTTTTCATCATTGGCATGTGAAAATGGCAGTTCGGAATAAAGTGAGCACTCGAAAAAGCCCTGCTAAAGATCTATTTCCAGCCAATTCGTATCTTTCCGCGTGTAACGGCTAACGACGGGAAAAGTCTAACCTCCTGGGACACGTCGCTTTATGTCTGCGCGTGTAACATAAATTTTTCAGTCGATAGGTACCTGTATAGTTGATAAAAAAAGGAACTTTATTAATTATATAAAGTACAATTATATCGCTGTCGGTTGATTTTTTTTCAGTATTGTTGTATTTAAATACGAATAAACACGGAACTATGTTGTGTTATTTCGTTGCCAACCATACAAGCAGTAAGGTGACTATCGGTAATGTTGAATTATATGTAGTAATGGTTAAATATTTAGTGTTCACTTTATTCCGAACGGCCTATAGGACTACAGAAGTGAAATACCTGGTAGGACGGCAAACTCAGTCACACACGCCAATAAAATAGCTTCGCTGGCCAGCAACATGGCGGTAACTCCTACCGCCAATCAGAGTAATGCAGCTGTTCTGCAGGCCAACAGCCATAGGCCAATAGGAAACTTACTGTAACATGCAGGAGCCAAACATACACGGGGCTGGTATCAGCCTCGGGCAGCCAATAAACGGCTAAGTTTTCCAGTATCAAACAAGCCGCCACGTCTGTAGCTAGATGTGTGTGCGGAGGGAGTGGATGAAGGGTATGTGTCCGTCTTCTGTGGCTGGACGTTGTGACGATATTCGACTGAATTCTGTCTCTAGAATTCTTTGTTGTCTAAAACAACAATTATTAATAAAAAAAAAACTGCCAATTCCTCTGGGATTGCTTATTTTCCCTCTATTTTTGTGTGTGTTTTATATTTGTTTTTTCTTGTTCGTTTTTCGTTCTTTGTCAACCAAAACAGGTATGATCAGAAAAACATGAGCAATGGCGTGTGTCCACAAACCAATAAATTCTAATTGTAAACTCGCATTGCAACAAACCTTTAAAAATCTCATAAAGGGTAAAGTACCGAATCTGGGAATGTTATAAAGTAACACCGATCCCCCCCCCCCCACCCTCCCAACAAATAAAACAGTGGCTTCGGTGGAGGGTAAATTTAACCTTCATGGTGCGAAATGATGCTATTTAGTGGGATTCCGAGAGATAATGGAAGTCGTCTGGACCCCATGAACGGGATCGGGGGTCCCCTGGCTGTGTCCCTGCATAAATTGTGTTTAAAAATTAATTTCAACACATTTTCCTTTCATATTTGTCGTAAAACCCCGAATAAAAAAAGTCACAAAAAAAACCCAAATGTGAGCCGGTGAAGAGTTACAACTGGTAGGATTGGTCGGCGACACGGTCACGTGGACCTAGGGGGAGGGAGGAGGGTCGCCCTGACATGAAAGGCAACATGAAACTGTATCTATCAATACTTATTCTTACCGTCTCGTTGTCTTACGTGACACCGCGCAGCTCACATTACCCCGAGATACTGTGTTACCAGTATACGTACAAGTAATAAAGTGAAACATGTGCATTATATCACGTGACAAGTGAAGTGTACTTCTTCCATTACAATGTTTCATACGCACAGTATTACAGTATATAAATTATAAATACGTAGACACGTGGTGTACCGTCGACAGAGAAGTCATTAAAAAATAATCAATGGCAAGGACAGCAAACGGGAAGGAATCGGCCATGGCTTTCATTGATACAGCATTCCAGCATTCGTCTGAAGTGATTTCAGAAAACAATAGAAAAAATATGTCCGGTCCGGGAGTTCAACCCGTGTCAACGAATTCGAGTCCATTTTTCCCAGTCGTATTATACAGAATGTTCGACTATTACAGATTCGGAAATAAATTGTTTCATGTGCAAGGTTAATTTATTATGATAAATGCGTCATTGAAATTCTGACTTTCTAGATAAGAAATTAGCTACAAGGTTTTGTAATTTACCGTATTAGAACATTCTGAATGGTTATGAAATTTCATATAACTGTGGTACTACTTAATGGTGTTCCGTGGCTTTAGTAAATGAAACAAAATATACCGGATATAATAATCAAATGTGCTACTATTATAAAAATATAACGGTAATTTTAGCCGCCTTCCTCTTTAAGATTCACAGTACTGGCTGTACGAAGACTCCTCTTAAGGCCATGATCTTTTCATTGATTTCAAACAATTGCAAATAATGAAAATATTTTTTTTGACCAAATGCTTTGAAAATAATTGAAACTGTGTAGAGCCATACGAAGCACAATTTTTCCAGAGCGTTTTCTTTTAAATAATGTACCGTTTGCTAGCAAAAAAAAATATTTTGCTTCACGTTGGCTTATTTTGACAACAAAATATGTGCTATTTCAGGGGCAAAAATCTAAAAATCATTTCGGTGTATTGCGATAGAAAAATTCAGATACAAACGATGATATAAGTGCTAAAACTGCCAGAATGTCCCATTACCTGGTACCCATCACAACCCTAACTTCTTGCTTTATGTAGGTCATCACAATGTCACTATAACGTATTTACAAACGCGCGAAGAAAGTTGGCCGACAATAAGTTACATTCTTGTTTAAATAATAAAGTATATCGCTCTTCCCACCCATAAACGTAAATGTTTAACTAAATAAAAGGCAAAATATTTGTTTCTGCTACCTCCCCTCTCCCATCCATAAAACCTTAGATTTTATTTCTTAGTGACATCTTTTATACTATTTTTTTAAATCGAAGTATCGAATCGAGCATATTACTGTTACTTACTATATGGTAATATTTGTTTCAACGCTGTTATTGGTAAATAAATTGAGCAAATTTAAGGGCCCGCTTACCTGCCATAAAGTTGTGATGTAGAGGTTCAGAGAATTTTTTTCACCGAAAATATTAGTTGTGAGGTTGTGTGTTAAACATATAAAATATATTAAGATACCTCACACTAAGGGTAAATGGTTTCAGTTCTATCAGTTTCTTAAGTTATTAGAAAATAGTGCCTTAACATTCAAAATTAGTGCCTTTTCCGGCTTGTGTAATGCCGTTATTTTTTGTTATTTTTACTTAAAACCATTTAACCTTAGTAGATCTATCCGTTAGCTTTCGATCTCGTGACTGTTTGTACCTTGTAACAACTGAAAATTTTGAGGAAATCATGTTCTTGTAATATATGTCCTGCGCAAATATGCAGCGAGTGTTGTGAAACATTGAAGGATTCGCGAGACCGAGCCGAGAGGACAACAGAGAGAGAGAGAGACAACCTCCTCCACAACAAGGGTTGACCCAATCCCGCTATTGTGGGGGGAAACTCTACGTCCATGAGGTCGAACGGCCGCTAAGGCGCTATGTAAGCGGGCCCCTTAAAGACTATCTCATCAAGAAAGTCTATTTTAAAAAATACATTACTGTGACTTCAAGCCTTAACTTTTGTATATGTTATCACATGGCGGAAAGACACAGAATGGCCAAAAGAAAAAATAAGAGTTTTAAAGGTCCTCACTTTACTATGATTGTGAATGACCATAATTACTGTTGTGCTTTGCGGTAGCGTAATTTAACATAAATTTATTATTTATTAGTCTTAATAACATATAAGAAACTATGAAAGGCAGCTAAAAAATTTAAAAAGGTTTAAATATAGAACTTTAAAAAAATGTTAAGGTGGGCAACACCGTAGATGAAGTTAATTCGCGGGCTCATAATTCTAGTTGCTCATGAGTCGTACAACACGTCCAACACAGAATTCGCGCCAATTTTGCTCATTAATCGACACTGTACTTCACAAGCTGAAATTTAAGTTTCAGCCTAGAAAATTCCTATAAATTGTTAAATTTTCCACTACTCAAAATATTTAATAATACCGTTAGAATGACAATAAGTACAGTTATGCATATTTTTGTATGTATTTTATCAGTGGACACATAAATTAGAACTAAGCAAGAATTTACTGGTGATAACTGGATTCATTCAAGTCCGTTGCGTACAAAATGAGTAAACACACATTAGATACTTAAAAAATGTCCATCTTAATAATAGGACAACTTATTTTAGTTCTTGAGATATAGAAATGCAACAAACATCTACATGTTAGAACATCGACAATATCATAACTTATAATAATAAAAAACATTAGCTGTATAACCGTTAATAATGCATTATGAAATACACTACATGATGTCCATGCTACATAAAACACTAAAAACCCCCAAAACAACAAAGTCCAGCTGATCTACATATAGTAGCTGCACTTAGCAGTAGCATAGAAGCCATTTAACTATACTCATGCATTACTTGTCGAAATACGTTTGCTATAAGGTTCTTACCTGTCTTTGGTATTTGCAGTCTATCTTGTGCAACAACCCCGTCGAAAGTGTTACCAGGCATATCATAGTAAATTATTTTCTGATGAAGACAGAGAGACAGATGAATTAGGCCAAACTATAAAATCGTTATATTAAAAGCTACAGGTTTCTGGAAGTCAGAAAAGCAAAAATAAAAGGGGTACAGTCTCGTAAAATACTTTTTTTTTCAGCTTCATAAGAGAACTTTTCGCCAGGGTCAAGCTATCTCAGAAATCATACGTAATACTCGTGCGCGGTTTACAGCAATTTTCATCACAATGTTTTTATTTTTATATTTATACTTGGTTTTTTGTATCTTATTTTGTACACAGAATGTGACTAAATTTTGCTCTTATGAAAATGTTTTATATCTCATAATTTTCGCTTGTTAAAGTCAAAGTTTACATGTTTCCGTTTTAAGGACTAGGCCTACACTACAACCAACTGACATACCAAAATAAAAAAAAAATCAGAGAGGATAAAGACGTCATAGGCTACAATTTCACGTACATAAAACAAATAATAAAAACATTTTGTATTTAAGTGAAAATGCTGAAATTAAAAATATACAGTTCGAAATTCAATACTTTTTTTTTTTGTGGTTTAACATCATAGCTGAACTTGTATGCACCTGACGCATGAACAGTGTTGTAGAGTGCCGCGCCTATTATTTTCTACGCGAAACAGCTCAACTAATTCACAATATGTTTATCTACGGAAATAGCACACGGTTAAAACTAGACTTAATAATTTTGAAAATACAACATGCATATTATAAACATGTTCTTAGGGCCCCTCAAAGTGGCTAAAACAGCTTGTTTTAGACAGTAGTAACTGGAAAAATACCACCCAGACTTGTATAACACGACGTTGAAAGCATGCGTTGGACTTTACTACAAACTTTCCCGAAACAAAATTGATCGTGCCGGTACGGTGCGGCTGGTCGGCGGGTTTCCTCGGAGATCTCCCATTTCCCGCACACCTTTATTCCGACGCTGCTCCTCACATCATGCTACACCTCACCAGCGTTAACCACAATCTCTTCACTTCACCACAGGTCAGAGAATCAGGGAAATTTTCCCATCTCTAACCACAGTTCATTAGACTCGTCCAGTAGAAATTCTGAGTCAACAACAAGCCTGCAAGGACAAGAAAGGCCAAAATCTAAACTTTTGACCAGGGAAGGCCTACAAAGGAAGATCAGCAATCAATGGACAAAATCGTGAAGGCTGGAGCACACGTACAAGATTTCCACACATAGCAATGAAAACAGTTCCCTCATTATTCCCTGAATTGTCTGACAGAAAAATGAAAAGAAAAAAAAGTCCCTGATTTTTTTACGACCATGTAAACCACATTTGGGGATTTTCCTGTTCAAGATTTCAAGTTCTTTCTAACACTTTTCTGTAGTCCAGACAGTGAACCCCAAAAATTAAGCGGAAATAATAAATCTCACAATTAGGTACAATCACATCTACACTAGAAACATTTTTGAAAATAAAAAAAAACTCAAAATTCCATACCTTCCACCCTGTGGCATTTATGGAAGCAACCAATTGAGCTAAGACAGAAAATTTCCCTAAATTTAACAGATGGACAAACATTCTCTGAAATTTACCAGATGGACAAAAATTTACTGAAATTTATCAGACGGATAAAAATTCCCTGGCATTTCCCAGTTACTCAAAATACCTTAAATATTCGTGATATTTTCAGGTAGCACCAATTTGCGTGATAATTACGGTTTTCCAGGTCTGTAGCTAACCTGCCTAGGACTGTGGACGTGGCTTACCAATAGCTGAACCCGCATAGGTTTCACCAATTTATAATAATTACCGACTTCCAAAAGTATGCAGATTCCAATTAAAATTGATAGAACCAATTTACATATAGGTTGTTCACGGTAAAATGAGAAGTTTTACGACCCGCGTCATAGAGATTTTTTTTTTTGTATTCCTGCCCCAAATGTAAACTAAATTTTGATGTTCATAATAAAAACACACGCAAAGTTATGCCAACAAAGTCTACTTGAAAAGTTCTCGTATGCTTTTTAAACACAAATATGGATGTTTAAATGTTTAAATATTATGTGTTACAAATTAAAAGAACATTATAAAAATGCAATCTGTCACTTCGTTTGCTTTCAATGAAGGTTCAATATTTTGCTATTTTTTTTATCATACAATTTTAAATGCTCGCCCTTAAATTTATTTCTGTGAAACTTCATTATTGCTTACTGGTGTCTTCAAAATTGTTATGAAATGTAGATCAAAACAGAAAAAATTGTATTGGAAGGTAAGAAAGAATTCAAATTCACGTAGTTACGCTAATAAACTACTTTTGTAATTCATTTGGCTCCTTTTTCTGCACTTTTATTATACTACTATTCGGTTAAGTACTACACAATTATAAACTAAATCGAAAATACAGAAAACAAAATATTATTCTATCCTGAACGCTAGTAACAAGTAGTGGGAAACTGCAAATCGACTAACTAAAGAGCAAAATAGCCAGGGCACAGACTAAATAGTAATACAGACGTGAAATTACGTGACGGTTCACTTTATACGAGCGAACTTGAGTGCTTATTGGCTGCCCGAGGCTGTTGTCCCTTGCATATTATGGCAGATTTTCTATTGACCTGGCTGCCGGCTAGCAGGGCAACCGCATGATTGGTGGTAGGTGTTTCCGCCATGTTGCTGGCCAGCGAAGTCAATTTTCTGACGTGTGAGACTGGAGTTTGCCGTCCTGGCGGCTAGTTTACTTCTGTATTCCTAAATGTTCTGTAGCAAGGGTTTCAGAAGTGCTCAATTTATCGTGAATGGTTTATGCCACGTCCTTTCAATACAAAACGGAAAGTTTCGCAGTTTTAATAACCTGTATGCTAGAATCCACTGCCCTATGCATAGAGACCGGAAGTTTTCGCGAGATGGTCTTTTGCACTACTTAGGACCGGTTTCACCAACGAAGTTTAACTTTGCCACAAAGCGAGATTAACAAAACTCGACGAAGAGTTAAACCTGAGTTTAAGGGCAATGGAGCGACGGATTTTTTTTTTATTTTCGATTGTTGTTGCATGGCATAAGAATCAGAGAAAAATTTCAAGTAGACTGACCATGAAAAAATATTTTTTAGAATTTTTTTAACGAAGTTATGACCACTTTTTTGGAGTTTTCTACATTCAAGTAAATATCGGAAACTACAAAAAATTGCGCGGGATGAC
>PNEQ01069962.1:0-12105 GCA_003012365.1 Medauroidea extradentata | reverse complement strand
GGCGGTGGGAAATATTTTACCACTTGAAGAAAACTGTGACAGGGCATTGGGAATTATTTTCCATGCTGTATTTTTGTAAATTTTACCATTTTTGCATTTGTAAAATATTTTGTATGTTTTTTGTATTATTTGAAAGCAAATGAAGCACCTTGAGTCAAAAAAATATATATTTATGTAAAATCGCCTTATAAAGGGTTAACTTAAGCAAACATAACCTAACCCAACTTAAACTAACCTAACAAAAAAAATACGTAGGACTACAAACAATGTCTGTAGAAACAATTTTCATAATAAACTATATATCTAAAATCAATAGTTTGGCCAACACAATGAGTAGTGATAATATTTACCTTTTTTTGTGAAAATGAACACTACTAATCAACATAACTTCACCTTGCAGAAATTCTATCATATCTTCATTATTTACAAAGCATCAAAGTAATAGGAATATTCAAATACAACAATTTTCACTTATGTAAATTCACTTTCCTCTTTTAAAATGCTGTTGTGAAGTTATGGAAAGAAAAGTTAGCGATACCAGAATTAAAAGTATTTAATAAGTTGTCAAAAAACAGACGTGTAATGCCTGGTCACTACACCATCAATCTTTGAATCCCAAAAACATACTGTATTGTGCTGTGTTCAATCAGTGTTCTCCCCAGCAAAAATTTTAATATGGGTGGTTTATGAGACCAGCTGGGTGGATAGTAGAATAAGCTTGATGGTGTTGATGGGAATGTCTGTTTCTTAGCCGGGTGGGAGAGAAAACTAGCCGGGTGAGACACCCGCCAAAATTGGCCTGGGGAGAACACTGTCAATGATTCGTCAAAACAAACTACAACTTTCTTCCTCTTCTAGCAATTTAATCATTTCATCCATGAAATACGATGCCAAGAACAAATGTGAGGTAAAAACCTATCTTACCTCGCTGTAACTGAAGTTTTCTTGCTGTCACACTAACATGGAAACATTGTTGTTTCACATGGTACAGATTTGAAAAAAGCATCTAGGCCTACCTTCACAGTTTAAACTCCCAGCCTACTTAGGGATTTCTGCCTTCAACGAGGCTCATAACGGAACACCGGCTCATGTTGCTTAAAAAAAATTAACGTTGCACGAATTGCACAGTTATCTCCAGGATCTTCGCGATTCTAGTAGTAGGATCGGTTAACCAATACAGTCTGTTTCTTCCTGTCATTACAGTTTTCCCTTATTTAATTACACTGTGGAAATAACACTCATTGAACATACATTTCTAGATAATTTTAATCCACTTAATCATTTTCAAAAACACACACGAGATCACGTCACGTTATGCTGTAACTTTTTAACACACCTTCGTCACTGCACGAGCCCAAAAGTTCAGGCATGTTCCTCCAGTCCATTACGCGGTACGGTAGATAAAATACAATTTAAATGTAAATCCGCTGACTTCAGACATGATCAGATGATATTAATACTCGCACAAACCATAGAAAAAAATATTCACGCCAAGTAAACAATAAACATTGATAACATCCTAACTAATCTTAATGAGAATACTTATCAAAGCTCTGTCATAGAGACTGGAATGTCAGACCATTATGGCCAGTCAATCAAAATAAATAACTTCTTCAGCATCAACCAATGCCGGCATTCCAATAAAGGTATTACTGAAATGAAACGACAATTTGATGAAAATAGTATAGGTATTTTTTGTAATCTCTTACAATCCACAGACTGGTCACTTATACTTGAAAAAAATAATGTTGATGACATTTGTTTATCTTTCTCAAACATATTTATGTTACATTTTGAACAAACTTTTCCACCAAAAATTCATCATAAAAATCCTAGGGCTACATTCAAAGGCTGGATATCCAAGGGCATTAAAATATCTTGTTTGAATAATAAAAGGTTACATACAATGTCAAAGCTCTCTAATGACCCTATCTTTATTAATTATTGAAAAAATTATAACAGAATTTACAAACAAGTCTTGAAAGCTGCTAAAAAAATTGTATTTTGAGAAGATAATTAAAGTTTCTACCAACAAATGCAAAACAACGTGGAATATTGTAAAAAATGAATTATGTGAATTTGAAACTGATAATACACACAACATAGAAATTAAGAAACCTGGCGTAGCACAAACCATTAAAGCTCCCAATGATGTTGCCAATACTTTTAGTGAATATTTTATGAAGTAGTACATGACCACCTTCCGACTCATAATATACTTGGAGTTAAAACTGCTCCTGCGTCCGAAAATATGACTTACATTCCATCTATGTATGTGCTTCCTATAACTCAGAAAGAATTGCTAACTCTAGTCAACAAGATGAAAGGTAAACGTTCATCTGGCCTGGATGATGTGCCAGACTTCATTATTAAACGATGCATTGATTCAATAGTAACTCCATTACTGCATCTATTTAATGAATCTCTCATGCAAGGAACTTTTCCAAGACTATGGAATGGTTCTAAAGTTCTCCCTCTCCATAAAAAAGGTGCTCGTAATCTTTGTAAAAATTATAGGCCTATATCTTTATTGCTTACTTTATCAAAAATATCGGAGTGCCTGATGTTCAATAGATTATCATCCTTTCTTGAAAAGAATAATATATTAGTTAACAACCAACATGGTTTCAGGCATGGTAAAGCAACTACCACAGCAATATTTGAATTTATTAATAATATAGTGTTGGACCTGGATAACAAGAGATATCCAGTAGGACTTTTCTGTGATTTAAGTAAGGCTTTCGACACTGTCAGTCATACTATACTTATCCAGAAATTAAGTTTATATAGCATCAGAGGTGTACCCCATAACTGGTTTAAGTCTTATCTATCCCATCGGTCTCAAATAGTTGTAATGTCGTACACTAACCTATCTACTAATACCAAATATTATGTTAAATCTGATACGCAAAAAATATCAATTGGCGTACCTCAAGGCTCGGTTCTCGGACCATTATTATTCCTCTTGTATGTCAATGATTTGCCTCAAAATATCTCAAGCTGCAAATTTGTGCTGTACGCTGATGATACCAATGTATCCATAAATGGGAATAATCAGGCAGATTTAAGTAGAAATATTATGAAATTAAGCAAAGACATCGCAGAATATTTTAGTTCAAACGACTTAACATTGAATAATTTGAAAACAATTTGGATGCATTTTAGACTTAAAAAAACAGGATGTAATTTTGCAGAACCAGTTGTATCAATTAGTGGTGACAAGATAACCCAGACAGACACTGCAAAAATCCTAGGCATCTATATTGATGAAAATCTAAATTGGAAACCCCACATTCGTAATCTTGTCAAAAAAAATTAGCTCGGCCGCGTTTGCGATGCGGACACTTTCAAAACTTAACTTAAGTGCTCTGAAAATGATTTATTTTGGTTATGTGGAGGCACATTTAAGGTATGGCATAATTTTCTGGGGAAACTCTGTAGATGCGAAGAAGATATTTATTTTACAAAAAAAAAAATTATCAGAATAATAATGAATGCTGATTTTAGAGCTTCATGCAAGCCACTGTTAAGAAAATTGGAAATTCTAACCTTACCTAGTTTATAGTTATTTGAAACACTAATTTATGAACTCACAAAACTTAAAAATGAAGCGCAGAATGATGATATACACAGTTACAGAAATAATTTTCACGTAACGTCACACAACACTTCATGCTATGTAAATAGCCCTAAATACTCTGGATATATGCCTGTATAACAAACTTTCTGTAATTTTAAAATCTAAAAGAAACCTGCCTAAATTCAAGAAAATTCTGAAATGTGTGTTATTAAATTATAATTTTTATTCCATCAAGGATTTTATGTTCACAAATAAATGTTGGGCAACTGTTATGTAAATCTTTATAATTATAAGCATATGTATACTGCTACAATAATTTAAATGGTTGCTACTGTGTGTTGTATTTGGTGCCAAAATTTGCTTCACTGTCCGTAAATAATGTCATGATACCAGTGCAAGTTATATTGTAGCCTAGTTATTAGTGTAAATAATAGTATTATTGTATACACAGTTAATGTTGAGTTCTGTGCTTATGTTCATAACGTCAAACAGTAACCAATGTGAACTTATTTTTTGTTTGTTTGTTTTTGTAATGTACATAGCTCTTTTATGACGAGTCCTATACTACTTGTACAGTTTCTGTAGGTGATGTGGTCTACAGAACAAAAAAGAAATTGAATTGAATTGAATCAGCATGCTGCATGGTAAGAACAAAAGCGAACTGAGAATCCTATGTTGCCAAGTCCACGCCGTCAATTTCTACTACGAACTCTTGGGGAAAACACCACAACTGTTTAAAACCCACATTATTAACTAAAAATGCATTAAAATTTATGGCATTTTGCAAACAGTACGCAAGAAACCCCACGAGAAAGTAATTTATTACCGCTGTGGAAACTTGAGAACATCACAACACATTGTGAGGGAAACCAATGGTCTGGCAACACTGGCGGGAACCACTAAAAATTCTGGTACAAAACGCCAAAAAAAATCGTACTTTACACGAAAAACTGGTACCATGCGTCAAATTCACTGTTCCACACAACTATAATATCGGTACGAAAAGATATTATGGAACTAGACAATTGGTATATGTACCAAGAAAATGGTACGTTGTCTTCGCGGAAATGTTTGTTTACCAAATTTTGAAATTCCAGGTTTTTTTTTAGAGAATTCCCTGACTTCTCCAGACGTCTTAAATTCCCTGACTTTTCCCGGTTTTCCCGGTCGCTCGCCACCCTGAGTACAGTTAAGTTGTTTGATGTCGAGTCAAAATATCTGAAGCACAAGCAGTTTCTCGAAGTTAGTAGTAGTAAACATTGCCAGGAATTTGTCGAGGACGGAATTTATTGTGATTTTTGTTCCCGATGGTTCTATTTTCTTTGTGCTAGAATGAATCCAGAGTGTGTTGCTGCGGGCGAGTGGAAGTGCATCCATTGCCACTTTGGTGAGCAGCTAAAGGCTTTGAAACAAAAAGTGAGCCAACTGCAAAACAAAGTCGCACAAAAAGATAGTGAAATAATGTCTTGCAAAATAGAGAATTATAAGTTGGCCACAAAACTGATAGACAGTGGCGAGGCGTGAGTTTTAGAGGAGGGGAAGCAACTGGTGTAAGAACACTGATACCCCTTAATAAAGTCCAGGGATCCTCTCCCGGGAAAAATTTTGATTTCTAGGTGCGAAATTGTGTTATTTAAACAGTTTTTTTGTATCTTAACATTGAATATATCTCTGGCACAAATATACATATTTTCAAGGATAAAATCATTTCTGTCAAGAATAAAAAGTAAGTGTCTAGTTAACCCCCTCCCCGCGACTACACCACTGACTTAACGTTGTTATGTGTAGGCTATGGCCGGTATTTAGCAAAAAGTAAGCTGGAAAAATGGTTTTACTTTAATTCATAACGAAACAATGCTAGCATGTATTGTTTCGTAGGCTGATAATTTAAGATAAGTTACATTTTTTTACTTACTAATGAAAGAATACATTATTATATGGTTAAATATCAAACTAGATAAATTATTTTCTAACTTGAAGTGCTTAGCGACAATGAGAGACTAAACACAAATCAGTAGTCAACATTAAAACAGACGAATGCGTACCAGCAATTTCACATATTTACGAAAGCATGTAATCTTAAAACTAAAAGAGCATACATAACACAAGGCAGTGACGCAATGCAAACATGTACCAAAGTGCAACAAATACGATATAAATACTCACTGGACCATTTCGTTAAAATGGATGCAATTGTAATTTGCTGAGAGTTTAGTCATATTTCAGAAATTATATATTTTTAAATTACTGAATTTAAAATAAAAAAATTGCTAATTGACTGAAAATGTTTAAAAATCCAAAAACAAATAGTGTTTTATACATGTCTTGAAGTTGCTAGTGACACTGTTTTTAGTGTGAATTTATTTCATTCCAGTAAGTCAGTCTAGTATAAAACCTTTTTCCTCCATATTTCGACATTGACATGCAATTATACAAAAAAAAATCAATGCTAAAAATGTTAATTGTAATAAAAAAGTCACAATGTATGTCTACAAAACAAACCAATTGGATACAAATATAAAAATTACTAAAACAATTAATAATTTTTATTAACTCCTCCTCCCCCTTTTTTTTCCCCATTAATAAGTGATTTGTTTCTCAGAAACAAAGAAGAAAACCAGGCATAACTTATTTAAGTACAGGCTTTCTTACCTTTAATAGGTTGCAATTAAAATAAAAGGAGATTCTTACTAACATATTGATGAAAAGCATTAAGTTACACATTGCAATGACACAGCCCTTACTTTTCAGAAAGATGTAGAAAGTCAATTCAAAAATACTACACTTATTACTGAAAACTGAAATGTTTACGTATAGAAATGCAGCCACGTGCACGCAAATCTGTGTACAGAGGACCAGACAAAAAGCGGTCGCTATTTACTCCTTCGTACAAGTTCGGTGTGGCCATTCGGCTAGCCACGTATAGTAAACAAGTGACTCGGTTGCTTCCAGCCCTCGCTACAACTTGGGTCCGCTACAGACCCTTGCACCCCCGCTGAGCCATTCATCGGCCGCAATAGCCCTAGGGGCATGAAAGCACAGGGCATGACTGCTTCCATGGACAAGTACTTTCACAAGACAAGAGACACCACTATCCCTGTAGCCAATTATACCAAGCACTGCAGAGTAAATAAATGATGTTCCACTCTCAAATTTCATATTATTTCATTATTTTGTAAGTGATGAGAATTATTAGGGAAGCAATGCTTCCATTGCTTCCATGGATGCTTCGCCCCTGCTGATAGAGGTAACTGATGAAAACCGAGAAATCCTTGAAGAGATCTGTACAGCATCAAAAATGCTGCCCCCCTCAGTATCTGAAAGCCAGTTCAGTCTTGTATCCAAAAAGAAAAAAAATGTGTGTAGAGATACATTCCCACCCTTAGTTTGCCCACAGTTGTCAGTCTGTGCCTTGCAGAAACAGCTTTGCAGCCCTCAGCGACTTGCAGGAGGATGAAGAACAGCCCGAGAACATCCCAGATTCTCCACCCAAACGTGTGAAGATAACCAGAAACAGGAAGACCAAGGTACTGATTCTGAGAAGCAGCCATGCTGGAGGCCTTGGGGAGTGCATGAGGAAAAAACTGGTGATGACTATGATGATGTAGTATTTTGTAAACCAAATGCTGGTCTGGGCAGTGTCACAGAAGATGTGAGTAACTTGACAGAGGGATTCTTAAAGTCAGACCATGTTGTTGTTATTGGGGGCATGGGTAACAGCCTTGACAGAATGTAAACTATTCAGTTGTAGATGACATCAGTGACATTGCCAAGGCCACCAGTCACACCAGTGTGTCTAATTGTGAAACCTTCCAGCAGCACAACAAACCTTTCCTCAGCTAGAAAGTGCAGCAAATTAATGCTACAATGAGGAGCCATGTGAGGTCTGGCAGATGTAGTCACATTGATGTGATTGGAATGGAGAGGCTAACCAGGATGGATCACACGAGACATGGTTTGCACCTGAACTTTGTTGGCAAGTGGAAGCTTGCTGACCTCATTGCTGACAGACATCGTGCTGACCATAGCTCTACCCGTAATATCCAGGTTATTGTAGGAAACTGTTCAGGTTTTTTAGGCTGAATCAATCTGAGCCCATAAGGCCAAAATCTTGCAATATTGATAAAAACAGTAATAATACGAATAAATCAATGTACAACATTTTCAACCTGAATGCATCATTCAAGCAACAATCTAAAACTTACAATAAGCCTGATACTTTTAAAACAAAAAATAAGCTCCATTTAAACAAATTGTATGTATTTCATCAAAATATTAGAGGATTAACTAACAAAACTGATGAATTATCCATATGTCTCAATAATATTCGTAGCGACCTAGGCCTAGACGTTCAAATCCTGTGTCTTAAAGAAACATTTTTAACAGAACCGTGCTATAAACAAATTTCAATCCCTGGTTACTCTGTCCGCTCCAGTTACTGTAGAACCAATATGTCAAAAGGAGGTACTGTACTTGTATTTTTGTCAAAAATAACATGACTTGTCACCAACCAGTAATACCGGTAACTAGTTGGGAAGACAAAAGCTTTGAGTGTTGCTCAGTTTGTATAGCCTAGAAACTGACGTAGGGAAGAGAGCCATAATTTTAAGCATTTACAGAGCCCCTTCAGGAAAGTTTAGCACATTTCTAAGTAAATTAGAAAGTATTCTTTTTACTATTTATAATCGCAATACAGAAATAATACTGTGTGAAGATTTCAATGTTGATGATTTAAAAGAAACTGATAAAAAAGCTTGTTTAGCCAATCTTCTAAGGACTTTCAACTTGAAACCATTAATCCTTTTTGCAACCAGAACTGAAGGTACCACACAAAACAGCCATAGATAACATCTTTATAGGTAATCACTTAACCACATCCAGTCAATGTCTGCCTGTAATAAACGGGCTGTCAGACCATGATACACAAGTTTTAGAAATCTCTCAGTTAAATGTGAGCACGAAGAAAACCTACTATAAACCCATTCGACAGTTCTCAGGTGAAAATACCAATAAATTCAAATTTGCTCTTAACACTGAAAAATGGTCACAAATGTACTATTCTACAAACGTTAAAAAACAAATTTAACTCGTTTCTTAATTCTATTCTCCTGCATTATGAAAACAACTTCCCCTCTAAACAAGTTCGTATAAAAAATGAGGCAAGGAAAAATCTGTGGATGACTAAAGGATTAAAAATTTTGTGTGATCACAAAAGAGAGGGTCATTCTGTGTCAAATCAACACACCTATTTATTATACCTCACCATCTCAGATTTTGATGAAATTTTGCATAGAGGTGGCATTCATACAGAATAGGAAGAATATTAAATTTTAGAGTGATATGTTGACCCATTTTGAAATTTTCGCTAAGTTTATTTTAGAAAAAACACTCAAAATCACACTGCAGGCATAAATATAAATGACCATAATTCCTCTCCAAATTAAGCTACCAAGGTCTATGAGGTGTCATTTTTACAGCATTTTCTATGGCCTTTTATATGATATGCAACACAATAACGTTTAAGGGAAATTTTTTTTTTTTTCCTTTTTTAAAATTAAATTTTTAAATGATGAAAAAAGTGTATTTTGTAAATTTTACAAAAAATTCTACAAAATTGTTCGTACTAACATAAAACTATCGACAAAGTTTAAAAGTGGAGAGTTAATGAGTTCATAGTGAAAAAAAATTGAAAATTAAGTCCTTACGGTAAATTGACAAACCACAGGTTAGGCCTATACTGGTAGCAAACATAATATATAACATAATACAGTAAAATCTTGTGATTGTGTATATAAAAATCATTTCATATGCTGTATCTTAAACCAAACAATTTGATAATAAATTCACTTCTACTAGGAACTTCAAGTATAACAAAATTTCCCTGCACAATAGTTTTAAATAACAACAAAATTGAAGTAAATATAATAGCACTTACATATTTGACATTGCGATGTTCAATTTAAGTGTTTGAATAAGGCCTCATTTGTTTTCAGAGATTCATTTTCAGATAGCACATAAATTCTTCCCGTTGGAGTCACAGGGTGAGTGGAATCCATAATACGTCTGGTTTCCCTGGAAAAGAAAAGAATGGTGATGGTCCAGCAGGGTGAAGAAATGTTACTTTCACTTCAACAATTTCTTCATTCTTCTCCATGACATGCTAGCCACCACTTTTCGTCATATACAACTGTAGTGTATCCATTTACGTCTCCTATTTGGACTTTGTCTTGTGATCTTGTTATGGTCACAAGCTTCAGAAAATGTTTTACAGAACATTTTTGATGTGCTTGAGTCAACAGGTATGAAGGCATGATATTGTTGTGTTCCTTGGATGGTAATTGCTTGATTGAAACGCTCTTTCAAAAATATTTCTGACTCTATGTAATCCTCTTGAGTAGTAAATGTAAAATTAATTCCAGAGATATTTTCTACTGCCCATTCATAAAGCTGGAGAGGGGTCATAATTTGGTTATCGTAGGGCTGTTGTAAGCTAGCTCTAGCTGCCAATCTTTTAACCGTGCCTCCAACTCCATCACAAGGCCCTTTACCATAAGTTGTAGTTGAAAAATGCCATTCAGCTGATATGTTGAAGTCTTGCTTGTGAAAACACAAATTGATGAAATTTTTCTTATTTTTATATTGGGCAGCAGACCCATCGGAAAAGTAGAAGAATTTTTTGAGGAACTCCTTTAAATTTTGTCATCGAAAATTCAACCAATTTTCTTTGGAAAGTGTAAACAGCAACAGTATTGTGTTCTAGGCAGTCAGAAATTACAACGTAGTTCAAATGATCAATTCTATTTCTCCTTTATAATATATATAAAACGGGTGAACTGTAGCGTGTACCTTGGTCCAGTGGTAAGTTTGAGCTTCATTTTGTACGACCATACTGTAGTTTTCTGAGAAGTCGAGAGTGATAGCAAATTCAGATTCTTTTAAATTTTCCTTTATGTGATTCATGAAAGACTACTTGGAACATTATAAAAAAAGAAACAGGCCAAACAGCAGAGCCATTTTCAAAAATCAAACTAAGTATTGGAAACAAAATCGTTTCTGACACAAAAACAGTGACTAATGCTTTCAATTCATATTACCTTAATGTTGTTGATAATCTAATTAGCAAAACAGCACAAAGTCATAATACGAACAACATAGTAGTATCGCAGAAATCAGAATATCCCCTTATAACATGTCCCAACACTTCGGCAAAAGAAATTGAGGAAAAAATAAAAAGCCCTAAAATCAAAGTTATCCTGTGGCTATGATGGCTTAAGTACTAAACTAATAAAATAATTTGCCTCAGAACTGCACACTCCATTAAGCCACATATGCAGTACTGTATTAAACGACAGTGTATTCCCTGACCGACTCAAATTGGCATTGGTAACCCCACTCTTTGAAAGGAGAGAAAACCAATGTAGCTAACTACAGACCAATCTCATTGCTAACCATTTTTTCAAAAATCATTGAAAAACTAATATACAGGCTGTCCACGTGAAACCTCCCTGATTTCAAAATGCTGTTAAAAATAAACTATTAGACATAGCGACTAGAGGTTTGCGGCATCATGTGCAGAAACTCATAAAGTTTTGTGTTGAATATTTGCTAACTGGTACCTTTTCTTTTGCTTCAGGTGGAAACTGATAAACCAGATATGACAATGCCTCAATATAGAGCCCAATGCGTTGTGTGGTATGTGGAAACAAAGTCACCCATTGCCGTCCAACGGAATTACCGACGTGAATTTCACAAGGAGCCGCCAGATGTTAAGATGGTTAAGGCTTGGTATGACAAGTTCCTGACCACTGGGAGTGTAAACCGACGGTCAGGTTCTGGCAGACAAAGCACATCCGATGAAAGGGTAGAGGCAATCCGACAGGCCTTCCAAAGAAGCCCATCAAAGTCAGTTCACCGAGCATCACGAGAGCTAAACATTCCTCGCTCAACAGTTCACAAGGTGCTGCACCAACGTCTTCGCCTGTATGCTTACAAAGTGCAAATCGTGCAAGTATTGAAGCCGAACGACTTGCAACTTCGTTACGAATTTGCTATTGAGATGTTAAAGAGGATCGAGCAAGATCCCAACTATCTAGGAAATGTTTTCTCTGATGAAGCAACTTTCCACACATGTGGAAAGGTCAATCGGCATAACATTCGCATCTGAGGTACCGAAAACCCCCACAGTTTTCGGGAACATGTCAGAGACAGCGAAAAGGTGAATGTGTGGTGTGCGCTACTGAAAGACCAGGTTATTGAACCATTTTTCTTCATCGAGCCAACAGTAACAGGAATCATTTATCTAGACATGCTTGAGCAATTTGCTATCCAACTCCTTTCCCTTCAACCACGTGTCATCTTCCAGCAGGATGGTGCACCACCGCACTGGAGTTTGCATGTTCGTGACTTCCTGGACAGAACATTTCCACAGCGATGGATAGGACGTGATGGACCAACCAAGTGGCCACCACGATCCCCGGACATTACCCCTCTGGACTTCTTTCTGTGGGGTTATGTGAAAGACATTG
>PNEQ01069961.1:0-12105 GCA_003012365.1 Medauroidea extradentata | reverse complement strand
AAGTAATAACTGCAACTCTACAATTCATATTTTAATGCCGTGAATTAGATACAGTATGTTTTATTTATTGTCAATGTAATTCCTTACAATTTTTTTTTTGTCATATAATTTTGTTATTTTTTGAGGGTTCCTGAGATTGTATTCGTAGAATCGCTACCTTCGTTAAATCCAGGGTTCGTAAAATCGGGGGTCTAGTGTAGTTTGAAGAAATTATTACTTTACAAAACTCACCACTTAGTCAGCTCCTGGAAAATTGTTGATGGGGAGCTGGTTTAGACTTGCGCATTGCAGCGATGCGACACTTTTGCTTACCAGTGTCGCAGGTATGGTACTACATACCACGACAACTACTCCTCCTGTGAGGGGAGGAAGCATGGTGCTAGTAGTAGGTAAACACGTTACAGGGAAGGAAAATGTACTGTGCCTGCCATAAGTTCTTGGCACACAGTCAGTGGAGACGTAGCGGCGAAAACCGAGAAACACAGATGCTGTTGCGACTTATTGATAAGCTGGATGGGCATGCGAATGAGGCTTGGATATGTACTGGTAAGCTAAGTATCGTATTACCTTATTACATTGTGGATTGCCGGGGCTACTGGCCCTACTGTCTTCCCGACTTGGCCGTTTCCCGACCCTCTTTGTTGTTTCTTCTCCTCAGTTGTTTTATTAGAATGTGGTGAGGTTCCCCTTTTCAATTTGTTTTGGAAAACAGGGCAGTCTCGGTGAAAATGCATCTCTGGACAGTGCCAGCATTTTGGCAGCTGAGTTTTTGGTGGAGGAAGTGCGTTTACCCTTCTTCTTTCTCCCTCGGGTGATGGAATCCGGGTGGGCCTGCCCTTAGCCTTTGTTTGAGCCTTTTCAGCTACGTCTTCCTCTCGAATTCTGGCCGTCTTACCAGCTCTTCTATTGTCTGTGGCTCGGGGTTGCGAAGGTGTGACTTGATTGCTGGCAAAAGGAGTCTGATTATAAGGGCTACGCCTTCCGGTTCAGGACGGCCTGGGTGCACTCTCTGCAGGATGAGGGACTTGTGCCTGATGAAGAGCTCTGCTTCCTGGCTTGGTTTCTGGTGTGTACTGTACAGCTCGTCTGTCAGCCTTGCAATGACCCGGGGTCCCGAAAAATGGTTCAAGAGTCTTTCTTCCAGCTGGGACCAACTGGTGACATATTCCCCATATTTCTTCCACCAACGTTGGCTTCGCCTTGGAACTGGGACTTCACCTTCGTTACCCATAAGTCAGGGGGTGTCTGGGCACGTTCAAGTGTCCTGCGGCAAGTGTGGAGGAAGACCTGTGGATCTTCTTGAGGTTTGCCAGCGTATTCTGGCAGGGGCTCCAACTCTGTTGGGCTAGAAGCTATGCTAGTTACTTGAGCAGGTCGAGGCCTCATTCTTTGATGTTGGCTCTCCTTGCATGTTGTGCATATATACATAAGGCCAGCCAGGTCTCTGACCTCATCTCTCCACCCTAGGCAGAGGTTGTGAAAAGTTCAGGGGCATGTGTCGCATGCGATTCTTACGTTCCCTTTCCCTGTGCATGTTGGAAAGTCGCATCTCTCCTGCCTTTCTCTGCAGGGTTGGCATCGGTACTCAAGGCCATTTAGATCACGGACCTCGTCCTCCCATCCTAAACAAATGTAGTGATATTCGTGGCCGCAGTGGGCACACTCAACTCTATTTTCTCCCGTACCTGCACAATCTGGTTCTGCGCAGATTACTAGACTGACTAAACTGTTGGGCGATGCGTGTGTCATGGCTGTTGTTTAGCTGTGGGTTTTGAGCGCCATGGGGTTTTAGCTGATGACTCCCCGAAGTCGATGTAGTGTTTGTTTTGACTCTTAATCTCAGGAGCTCCCTGGTTCTTGAGCTGACCTGACGGTACATCTCTGGCCCCGCGTTGGTGAGCCAAGAAAACTTGATGCTCGTTGGAGGTACTAAGGTTAAGTTACCTTTAGGCGTCTTAATTTGGCCCCTGGGAGCAGGGTGCTTGTAGCTCCGTAAACAGGGCTCTTGCTGGGAAGGGTCTCGGGTGCTGCGGTAGGTGTGGTTGTTTGATTTCGATTATGTGTCTTTCTGGGCGAGGAGGTGGGGCAATGCAGGGCTTAGGACGAGTGGAACGGCGGGTAGGTGCAAATGTTGGGTCAGAATTATCTGGCCGAGTTAGGCTAGGAGATGGAGGCAGTGGGGAGGTTGAGAAGGCCTTTTCCGGTGTCTGAGGCAGAGGAGATAAGGCGCGGGTGAAATTACAGCACCCGAGAACGTAACGGTCACGATGCGGTGATCCGGGGAAGAGGACATAGCCTGGGAGAGTCCTCTCTTCCTGGTTCTCAGCTCGTCAACGTGCAGCAGCGGCGTCCCTTAGCAGAGTGTAGACGTGAGGTGCAGCAGGGCCCTGCCCACCGGCTCTTCTACCCTGGGCCAACGCGACCCGCTCCCTATACTGTCTGCCGGTCCTCCTTCGAGGCATACAGTCATGAATGGATTAACGAGAGGGAGACTTTCCCTCCTCGAGGCCCAATTCAAACTAGCAGAAAAGAATAAACAAACTGTGGAGCGCTAAGAGGGGGGGATTGACTTGCGAGGTTATCAGGGAAAACTCTGGACGCGGCTTCCAGGGGGTCAATGCTGCTGCGCCCTGGCGCCTGCTGTTGGTGATGCGGGGCGTCGGGGAGGCGTATCGGCGCCCTCTGCCTCCTGTGATTGACGGCGCAGCTTGGTAGGCGTCGACTATCCCAGTCAGTGAGCTGCGGGATGACGCAAGCGGTGTATTGGCGTCCTTCGTCACTGCGATCGGTCGACGGCGCTTGGAGGCGCCGGCGATCCCAGGCCGTCGAGCTAACCAATGACCTATAATCCCAGACGTTGCTGGGAAGGCCGGAAGGGCCACAAGAGAGTTAGCTATGATTATTCTTTGGCCTCGGGGCGAGAGGTCGCGGGTTGGAGCCTGGTAAGGTGAAAGGTGGGATTTGGAAAATAAACCAGGAGGGAAAAGAGCAAAGCAGACAAACAGAGTTAAGGTGGAGCTGTGTTTATTATAAATAATGCACAGCCCCAGCCTGAACCCAAGGTAATGTCCCCTGTCGACAGTTTCCCACTGCCACCTAACCCAAAACGAGACTCGGCGAAAAGGGCGAGGGCTGCCCTACACGTTTGCGCGGTAAACTAGGCGTGAACTCGGACCTCGCACTGTACTGCGTGTGCGGGTGACGGCGGCCGCTGGAAGGCTGCGGAACTGCTTGGCGGAACTCCTTGGCGGAACTCCTTGGCGGAACTTCCCCCGATTCTGCTCTCTGCACGCCTTATATACCCTGCTAGCCGGGTCAAGCGGGGGAGGGAAGGAGTGGCGGTGATAGCTTATCTGTGCAGTCCGGGGCCGGGAGGCGCAGGATGGTACGCTCGCTCCAGGGCCGCACGATGCTCAGAGGGGTGGGTATGCCTCCCACGCACTGCGGTGCGTGGCGGGTTGCCTGCTTACAGGCGGCGGCAGCGCGTGTGACGTCATAAAGGAAGGGGGGAAGGGTGGTCGGCAGGACTGTGAGGAGGCTCAATAGAGGTGATGCGCCCGCGGCGCGTCAACTTTCCTTCCCACAATCTCAGTCTTTTAACTTTCCAACAGATGTATTAGTTACATTTGGTATTCGGTATACAAAGATAATGCACACTTTTTTTCGCAATTTCTCCAGTAACTCAAGCTGTATCAGACAAATTATAAGAAGTTACGTTTGTACATATTCTGTTCACATCCAAATGCCGGCTGTCTGTGCCACAGTATAAAGGCCAGTGCTGTGGCGCACCACACCAGTTGAGTGTGGTGGTCAGGAGCAACAGAGCAGTAGTTCGCTTTTCTCTCGCGAGACTAGTTATCATAGTAGAGTAGTAAAAGGTCCTGGTAGGCGACCACCTTGTGTTAAATTTTCAGCTAGGGTCACAGATATCTCAGCCAGTGTGTGTATGTATGCTAATTGCACACTGGGTAGTATTTTTAATTTGTGGCAGTTGACATAAGCCTTTGACAAGTATATGTTGAATATATGTTTAGGTGTGTGGAAGGTGTGGAGAACATGCGGTCATCTCCAGAGGCCATTGCAGGATACAGTGGCGCACTGGCAGCAGTTCTGGGGGGTGTGCGACTGTCACCACTCGGCGTTCCTCACACCAAGGGCAAGGTGAGGTGCAGTTAACACATAATCACTTGATTGATAATGTCGTGGCAAAGTGATTCGCGTTAACGTTGCCAGTGGGTGTGAGTGTTGAGGGAGAAGGAAACTGTCATGATAGGTGAAACTGTGTTTGGAAAATGTCAAGGGAGGGTGAAACTGTATTTGTATACAGTGGATTCTCTATGTATTGAAACCTAATGGATTGAAATACCTGCATCCATGGAACACATTCTGGGGCCGATTAATTTATTTTACAGCATTTTAAGACTACATCCATTGAAATCCCTCATGTATTGAAATTTTTTGTCAGTCCCATGAGAAACAGTTGATAGAGAATCCACTGTAGTGTTCATGTCATTCTTAGTTGTTCTGTTTAAAATCACAGATATTCATTATAATGACTAAATTCATGCAAATAAAGTACTGTAGATTTTTTTTTACATTCCTCGTAATCTATTAGATATTTTTGCCCTTTGGAGGAGAATATAAGTTGCCACACACTGTCCTGTGCATCTGTTATCAACTGATAAGGTGGTTTTGTAGAGGAATCCGTAGTGCTTTTGTGTATATTTTTTACACAAAAGAAATTATATATATATATATATTTTTTTTTTTTTTTTTTTTTTTCCCATGATAGCCAGGGAATTGGTTCTGCTGTTGCCTCAAATACTTTCCGACCAGTAGACTACAGTAGAGCCTTGATTTAATTTAACGAACTCTGGAATAACGAAAACAGTGATTTAACGAAAGGATTTTTTAGGAACCTTCAAATAATAACATAAAAGTATTAAATAACTAAGTGACGATGATAAAGTAGAATATTAATTTTATTGTAAGTCTATTAAAAATACTATCAATGGCTGCAGTATATACTTATTTCTCAGTAAATAAGCTCTTAAACCATCTGCAGAGAAACAAACAAATAAAAACCTTTAAAATTTGTTGAAAACTTTGGCTGCAGAAGTGACTCTGAAATAAGCATGTGCGGGCGCGGTCGAGCGAACAACTATGTGCTGCGTAACAAGCGTGCACCTAGATCATTATCCTAGCGGCTGGCGAATGAACGACCATCTAGGTACTCAGTCTCCACAGCACGGTGGTGGACAGCGCAGGAATTTACTCCCAGATAGTACTTCGCGGCTCCGTTAGAATGCGCTGCAGTGCTGCGTGCTTTATTGATTAATTCTATTAATAGATGCAGTGGTGTCCAGCATGATTATTTACTTTCGCGTCCCGTGATAAATCCAGCGAATTTATAAAAACATTTTGTGATGGGGCGGCTTCTGACTTCCCTGTTAGCGGCGCACAGATGTGGCGTGGCTGCTTTGTGTGTGTTGTGATGATGGTAGAGATGTGTCCCTGTCTCACTGTTCGATGTTTACTAGCTCGTAAGCGAAAAGTTATGGTTATGTTTATATAAAAAAACTAATTGTCACTCGTATTGTAGTTTTATTTCACGAAACGCAGATCCTCCATCACTCGACTTACATAGCGTAACCACTGCTACCATGACAAAAGGATTCCAAAGTTCAGTTCCGCTAAATTACCATCACTTTGTCGAGGTTATGCTATTATCACGTTCTGTCGAGCTCAAATTACAAAATAAAATTTAGTCGCAATAAACCGAGCACACGTGCCGCCCGTCAACTCTCGCACAACTCCCCGGCTAACTGCTTGCCACTACAGGCCGGCGCACGGCATCCACAGAACCTCTGCGGGCCACCGCCCGAGACTCGCTGACTCGCTCACGGCAACGGACATGGTAACAAATCGCGCACCTCGGCAGAGTGATACAACAGACTCCAGTTTTCCCCAAGACAGCAAAATTACACTTAAAACATATCACAAAGGTTTCCAAAATTTGAATTTATAGTTTTTACATCAAAATAATATTCTTTATCCACACAAATATAATAATTGGGGACAAAAGGTGCGCAACAGCGGAACTACTTTCGCGGCGCAATACCCTAAGCAACCCCCTGCGATGTCTGACCTACGTGCGTCATTAACCTACATCATGTAGAAATTCCATGAAGCAAGCGATCAACCACAACGTCAGCGCCAGAAATTCTGCATCATGGAGAAGTTTGCAACACAAGAAGTTACTCACTTCAACTGGGAAAATTTAATAATATTCTAAAATTGCTAAAACTCAAAAATTAGTTAAAATACTGTACAAGAAAAAGTTATATCAACAAAATAATTAACATTTTTCTGTGGTCAATTTGAAACCAAACAAGCCAGGAAAATAAAGAAGCTACTCTAAAATTCCCTATTGTATTTTAATAGTTAATTTTGAAAAGCTGAATTTAAATTAATCATGTCCCCAATTACTAGGTTATTGAATCCTGTTGTATCATCCCGAACACCTGACGAACTCATACTGAAAACGGCATACAGCCAGTTATTAAAGATTGAAATTTAATTAATAAAAAAATATTTATCTACGTTTCAATAAGGTGGGGAAGTTGCTGGGCACTTCACAATATGTAATATTATTTATGCAGACTTTTTACTACGAATTTACTACAGTAAAAGTAACTAATTTGTTTCTCTGATGCTATAAAAACGCTTGAATGTAAAGTATTTTTAGCAAGCAGACCAACGAATTTGTTTCACGAGTGCAGCTGCCTCCGAGCTACAGTGGCCGCTGCCGTCGCGCATATTTAGTTATTATTTTATTGTTGTCTCACAAACTATTAATTCAGTTTTCAATGCAATTATTTTTTTTTTCCATTTTTCATGGTAATTTCCTGAATTTGAATTTTGTTTGTGGAGCGGGCGGGAGAGCGATGGAAATATTGACGGCTCAGTGGTGTTAGTCATCACTTCTCATGTGTTGATGGCACACAAGGGCGGCCTAACTCACCGTGTGCACGCTCGCAGTGTGTTCCACTGGATGTTTTTGAAGTTTTATTCACCAATTTTTTTCTTCTCATGGCTGTGGCTTAAAAAATATTAAGTCAGATTTAAGGCCATGATCTTTCATTTATTTCAGACAATTGCAAATAATTCATATATTTTTTAAACAAATGCTTTGAAAAAATTTGAGACTGTGTACAGTCATGCCATATACAATTTTGCCAGAGCTTTTTTTTTTAATACTGTACTGTTTGCTAGCAAAAAATTATTTTGCTTCATTTTGGCTTATTTTGACAACAAAATACGTTATATTTCTGGAGAAAAAATCTAAAAATCAGTTTGGTGTATTGCAACAAAAAATTCGTGTGTATTGCAATAAAAAAAATTGTGTGCTAACAGTGATATATAAGTGTTAAAGCTGCCAGAATGAATTTTTGATATATGTATTAATTTGCGTTTATTATTTTTTTTTTCAAAACCACTGCAAAACGAAAGCGTGAGGCCTTAACGAAACATTGATTTAGAGTAAACATTTTCGGGTCCATGGCATTTCGTTAAATCTGGGTTCTACTGCATGTAACCATGGTATAGTGCTGGGAATGAGGCAATTGGCCAGGTGCGTTAGCCAAGGGAAGCAAACTTTTGAGTGGGATTTTGTTATTCACACAATATCCATTTATCTTAACAAGAAAATTATTTTGAAACAAATTTCCAAACAGCGCACATACATATAACCCAGGCCTTGGTGGTAGATTTCCAAATTACAGGCAGCTTACTTGGGTCAATTTTCTTCAACAATTGCTGTTCTGGGAATCCACAAGTGGTTTATGTTTCTAGAATTTGGACACATTAGAACAAATCATTGAAGCCCCACCGCTACTAGGTAATATTTATTTAGACGCTCGCCCCCCCGAGCTTGTGCCTTTGAGGTTAGGCCTCACTTGTTCACCTCAGGCCTCATATTTACTTACCGAAATTTCTGATGCCATTTGTATAGCAGTGAAAGGGTTTGCAGTGTTGTTTTTTATCAAATGTTTTCATAATAAATCCCCGAGGCAGGAGGAATAAAGTTGTAATAGTGCTCCACGTGCTTCGTAAACAACAGCAGCAGCTTGCCAATACAAAACTTGAATACACTGCAAAAAGACAGTGACGTAATAGACATGTTTTATGTGCATAAATAATTCTGTGTAAATAAGTGAAGTGTATTGTTACGTATAATTGTGATTGTAATTCTATTTTTATTTTTACGGTATTTTAGTTAGATATTTTGAGACCTGGAGGCAAGTTAGCGCCGTATTTCCCGCATCACGTGTTTTGTTTCGGAGAAATATGTGGGTGGTAGGGTAGAACCCTTGCAGCAGCAGTCAGTCACTCCTCTGTCTCCGCCATCTTACCACCCACCTAACGGGACTTCTTCCCACCCAGACTCCCTAACTCTGGGTATATAAGGGCGCGTGGGCCCTAGATTTTCAGAGTTTGCTGGCAGCTCACAGGGCTCCCAACTCTCGGCACCCACACACACACTCTATACAATCCTACCCCGGAGCTGGCTTCTTGCAAAGGGAGCCCTCCACTCTACCACCGAGGTTGACTTCTTGTCTAAGGGAATCCCTCATCCATCAGAGGCAATTTCTTGCAAAGGGAAACCCTCATCCCACTACTGAGGTCGACTTCTTGCCTAAGGGAGTCCCTCACCATTCCTCGAGGCGATTTCTTGCAAAGAGAATCCCTCACTCCTCCTGCAGAAGGTGACTTTCTGCCTAAGGGAGTCCTTCACACCTTACCTATACACATTTTTGGGACGTGCCGAGGGGCAAGGACGAAGGTGGCGCTGCCATGTATATATCTTGCGCCGTGCAGTAGATAAGGGAACACACCCTACAGTCGCTCACTAGCCACTACGCGGTGCTCTATCTCCGGAAGTCATGATACCATTGTCTATGACCCATGTAAAAGTAACCATATGCATTGGGGCGCACAACCCAAAGTTCTTAAAAGTAATCGGGCATCATCTGAGAGTACTGGACCAGAAATACGAGTATCTGAGTGATTATATGTGTAAATTCAGCCTTTAAGTTTGTACAGTGATTTAACAAGACTTGTGTACAGTACGTGTAATAATTGATTGTTTTGTGAATGTGGCTTTGATTTAATATATTACATTTTCTGGAAATACTTAATTTTATTTCTCTAATGAGTAACGCCCCGGAGTATTTAGAGATTCACGTAAGTAGTTCTGACATTCTTACTCTACAAGAGCCTACAGAGAGAGTAGCTCAGGAAAGGCAATGTCAAGCAAAGGGACACATACAGACAACACGTTTAATTCCTTCACCTCAAAAGCTCCCTAGCCCTCAGCTCGCCTTTGAGGAATTTTGTAAAGTGCAACATCGTGCGCTCACGTGCCCAACTGAGGTAGCCAGTGACGAACAAATGCCACCTTCTAAAAGGAAGTGCCCCCGCAAACAAAACCGCCTGTCTTTAAGCCTGATATTACGCTGCATGGCCCGGAAACCACCCTCACTGCTGAGCCCTGTCAAGTCTCCACCTCAGGCCGCACCACCGAGTCACAAACGGGTCCAGCAGCTGAAATGCGAGGCTCGCCAGGAGCCCAAGTGACTAAGCGACCGTAAGCAGCGACTGCTGTGCGACCTCTTTTAAACAGGTGAGGGATTTATACCTGTCCCCTTAGAAAGTGAGGTACTCCGCTCCCTTCTGTGCGACCAGAGCGTGGCTCCCCCCAGCTCACTCACTGGGGCACACCCTAGGTTGGACTCAGATCCCCTAGGGACACAGCCAGTTCTCCGCCGGCACAGGTTACACCCCCCTTTCCCCTCAGGGAGCACCTACCTCTTGCACAAAGGGCTGCGACGAGTCACCGTAACAGTGACATGGGCCATGTTTAATTTGGCCATCTAAGGACCTTTACCAACTTCAAGTCCTTGAAAAGTGCATCCCGAATATAAAGTCAAACGTGCAGCTGTTCGGATTGACTGCAAGGGCTCATGTGCACCTTAGCTTGTCCTCTTCAGCTAAGAGGCATGAGCCACGTACCCTCCTCTATCCCTAGATCCAAATTAACAAAGTACACACTACTTCTTGAAGTGAACAAGGGAGTGTGTAACACCTCTGCCAGTGCATCGCTGCCAGATCAGGCCCCATCGTTTCGCTACCTATGCCAAAAATACTGATTGTTTAATGTAAGCAGGGCAACCAAACACACACAACATGTAAAGTTGAGCCAGATATTTAGGGACATTCACTGTTTTAGCGGCCCCTCATTAACACATACAAACAACTGAGGAATTTGTTTTTTTGGGATTACAGAAATTATTCGTATACAGTAAATCCCCATTTTACTATTATCTGCTGTTCCCGAGAATGCTGTTGTTACATCACTATTGTCATAAAATCGAAAGTAACCAATTTTCACTTTACAGGAGTATTTTTTTACGTTGTTGCCATCCAATTAATGGTAGGCACACAATCTTAGTATGGTTTTGTTGTGGGCAGACAAACGTTTGTAAATGTAAACAGCATTCGGGTGCACCTTTCCCTTTTTCTTTTCCTTCTTCTTCTTCTCATACTAGAAAATATTATAAAGTCTTTAGCTCTGTAATAATATTTGTCGCCACTCTGCTGGTTCAGGGTTGAGTTTAGGTTTCCGTTCAAGGACGTGATGATGATTTAATAACTAGCGAGCATGAGGGTTCCCTAAAGGGGCGGAGAGGCTGCTAGGTATCCTGAGGAGAGTGGTGTCCTGGGCAGTCGACACAACATTCTCTAACAGCAGAGCAGGAAAATTCTCACTTTCTAATGATGGGGAGTGGGGTTGTAGGCGTGCTATCCACTCACCTTTAGAATAGCTCCTTCAGGAGGCGGCATTTTCAGTCCGACAAACGTTTCGGCTCGGAGTCGGCTTCCCTCTTAAGCTGCTGAACTCGAGGGTGCGGCAAAGGTGCAAGCTTTTCTGGTGATTTGATGGGGTTTGTCAACGGCCGCTAAAGGCAACACACATCCCTGAGGATGCGGCTGAAGTTTATTACATTTACGTATGGGTGGCTGGTTCTCGGTATCCTTATAGCGACGGCAAAGTTCTGGGAGTGTCACAGCTTTCCCTGATGCCTTTTGGGGCGGTAGGATTATTCCCACAGGTATGTCACTAACACTTACTACTGCCTGTCGGTGCTTAGCTGCGGCCTTCAATTAGTGCACTCTCCTCTGGCGATAAATTGATTACCAAACAGTTGGTATCTGACATGAGCGCTTTACTTAAGAAATAAAACTAGGAAATGCAATTGAACTTTATATATTGTAACTCAATCAGTACACATTTATAATCACTGTTTTACACTGGTCTTTATACAATACTGCTTACACACACACAATGTTCACTACTATACTCGGCCGCGTGGTCACTTATAACGGAGCCCCAGAACTTCTCATAGACTGACTAAACTTCCGCTTCCGGCGGTCATAGATATACGCCTCGTGGTGACTAGTTAAACTTGCGGTAGTGTGCGTTCCCTTACACTTCCCGCGCTGTTAAGGCGCGTCTCCTGAATGAAACGAGCTTTCGGCACAAGAGTAGGATAGAATCAGGCTTAGGCTCCCTTCTCAGGAAGCAACGTGTATAGAGGATGGGTAGGCGGGCTTAGGCTCCCTTCTCAGGAAGCAACCCTTTCAAGGTTGGGGGAGGAGGCCCGAGCTCTAGACTGTTGATCTGGATAGGCGAGCGCCCGCCTTATATACCCCTGAGGGGGTTTAAAGTACGGTTAGTATGTTGGTGAAAATGGCTGCCGCTGGAGAGGGGGACGTCTGCTGGCTAGCAGGTGGGCCACTCCAACATCCACAAATCTCCCACACTCGGCCAAAAAATACGTGAGTACTGTGATGGTACTGTCTGCCCATCACTCTTGTGTCGCAAAATATATATGATGCCCCACTCGGCCCCACCTCGCGGTGAGCTACCGAATGTGATTGGCACACACACACAGCTCCACGTAGCTCACGACTGAACACCAGTCGGTATGAAACACACTCTAATTTCTCAGGGAAAATAGTGGGTTCGAACCCTGAATGAAT
>PNEQ01069960.1:0-12104 GCA_003012365.1 Medauroidea extradentata | reverse complement strand
GTGTGTATGTGTGTATATGTAACATCGAACATTTTATTTTGGTCCAGCATAAGACCTACTGCATTTTTGATAGAAATAGTTTCGTTCGTATTTTAACTATTTTTATACAATGAACACAATATAACTACTAATCTGTAAAGCTTTAGAATTAGAAAATGTCGATTGATATTTTTATTCGCATTCTGACGGTTTTTATGTCATAAAAATCACACGATTACGTTTCCGTTCAAACCACTACTTTCATGCAGTTTTCATGGGAAATTTAGTTTACAGCTGTTGTACAATTGTTGTAGTATTCGGGCGCAACTATTTCTTCAGCTTCCATTGAATGTGTAGCATATTGTTCAGAAATACTGAATAGTAAGTTAAACAGTGAAGCCCGAGAAAGCAAATTGTTTCGTCCTATTTAAAACAAACTTGTATCGTTGTTAACATTAATTAAAGATTATAGGAAATTAACATATGCCGCTAATCAGACGATGTAGCTGTTTTTGTTTAAGTTGTTACTGGAGGAGAGGGACAACAGTGTTAGGAAGACTTGGTTGCAGTTGGTAACTTACTTGCCAGTTTTCATTATAACTGCTGCTCTGTTGATACTTGAGTCTGTACCTATAGCCGATTGGCATGTAAAACTATAGTGCTCCTATTTTACATTGCCACCATTTAAAAGTTCACAGATACTTATTACAAAATGAAATACCTCTTTTAGTAACAATTCTTATTTTTTTGACGTGACAACGTCTTATAAAACTGTACGAGAGGAAGAAGGTGGAAAGAATAGTAAGAATGTTCTAGGTGGTGAGAGGTATAAGAGGGTATGGGAAATAAGGTTCAAGCAGAACTTTATTGGGGAAGAGAGGATACACTACTGTAAACTGAACTGTAAAATAGTGGAATGAAAGAAACAGGTGGCTGTAAGGTGAAGGGATTTAGGGAGATGGTGAGTAAGCTAGTAACAGGCTGACTGAAATGGGAGGCCTAGACAAATTAAGGGGGAAAATACCCTGTCACAGCGCAGCCCAGTTGCAGGAAGGCTATCTTAATCTTATAACCGGCTTATAAAATGTTATTCTTTACTACTAACCCCACAATGAACCATAGGCCAAGTTAGACGAAATTATTATTTGTTATACGCCTACTGTTCACTTATAAAAACATTATTTTGACTTTGACCATTTGAAATGATATGCCTTGAACACACATTCCGGAGTTTTCAGTACTGCATAGTTACAGATTCAAAGAGCTGCTAAAGTCGTTGTCAAGTGCAGTTAAGAAGCTCGAAAATACAATGTTGTACCCCCGCCTAACCCTTTCTCTCTCGTACAAAAATAAGATTGTAGCAGACCCATTTTAATAACTAAAACATTTAACTCGCTGGTAGAACTTTCTTTACGTAAGCAGCATGCACTAGAAGCACCATTAGTTTGAACCAAAAATATAAAAATATTATTGCGATTTTCTGTTGATAGTAGTATTGGATACTTTACTGCATCCTTCAAATATTATTGAGTATATTTCTGCACAAATATATTAGACAAGTCTTGCCAACAAAATATTTTTGTAACTAAACGTCGGCGGAGATTAAAGCGAGACATAAGGGTGATTGCAGAGTCAGCCGAAAAAATACTCACACTCCACTCACACTCCACTTACACTTGAGGGAATTCTGAGGGAAAAACTGGAGTGCACTCACATGCATTGCACTGTCGTGAGTGGAATATGAGTGTAGATGTTGCCAATCAATGTGAGGGGACAAAAATTTCTTTACAGATTACCGCCTTCTAAACAGCCTGTTTGTCTCTGTGTAGTTGGTTGGCATTATGTATGTAAATATTGAAGACGTTTATAAAACGAACGATGCTCGTAAGCATTTGTTTGCTGAACGAAAGGATTTGTTGTGTAAAATAATGTAGTGAAATGCTGTTATAGACAATAGAGGAGTGACGTCACATCATTTATACAAAGAAAAAATCCTGGGAGAAAATTGCCGATGAGTTAGCATCGCTTCATTCACAAGGTAGTCAAACACTGCATTCTATTTCAGCGCATTTCTATTGTTCTTTTAAGCACAATAACATTTCAATAATAGTCCCGTAAAATTGAAATGCGTGTTTTTGCTATTGTGTTAGTATATAAAATTGTATTTTAAGCTGGAAATAGTTTGATCTATTGTACCTTAATAGGTATTTAAAATATATCCTCTCTCCTTGCCGCACACACAACACAGTACATGGTGAACACAAAAGTTAAAAATATGTTAATGTCTTGTGAACTAATCGGTATTATTTTCGTGTACATGTACTGTTCTAGTAAGTAGTGGCTGCTATATATTTATACACATTCAACATCTCTGCCAATGTAGCCTAGCCTTGAAGTGCCTGATAGAATAGGGAAGTAAGTAGGGCCTACTTTATTTGATTCACATAAATTACTAGTATAAAATTTTCATATGATGCTCAGGAGTAAGCAGTCATAAATACATTTTGTAATTTGAAATTCTGCCAATGTCAAAAATTTCTTATTCTGTGTGTCTAGCCCCCGTATGTAACTGACTCTCCAAACTAACAGTAGAGATTGTCGAAGTTACCTCATATAACTGTAGAAACATTTTCTATTAATAAACTTTACCTGTAAAACCAATAATTTAGTCCCTACGCGATGAGTAGCTACTCTTGATATTTACCCTATATCTAACATGTATAGAAACGTTTTTCATCAATAAACACTATACCTCTAAAATCAGTAATTTGGCCTGTACATGAGTAGTGATATTCAGTTACTTTATGTTGGTTTGGACTATGTTAGGCTAGGTTGGTTTGTTGGATGTGTTTATGCTAGCTGTTTTTTTACTGAACAACATACCTACAATATACAGGAGCTGAGTGGCATTCAGCTGCTACAGTCTTGTGTGTGTTAAGATATTTTTGCACACCTCTTGTTCAAGATATGTGTTTTGTTAATTGTAGTTATAGGCTATTGTATTTCTAAAATTAAAACAATTTTATTTAACGGTGCACATCTTCCCAACTGTTAGGAAAATATGAAAGAGAGAAAAAAATAGGAATTGTCTGCAGAATCCCAGTAAAGGATGCCCATGGGAGGTGGCCCTATCGTTGCTGATCTGCCAGACGCTCCATGTTTTGATGTGGCTGTGCCTCACCTCAATGAAAACCTTGGTTTCGTCTGGGACTCTGATGCTATATCTGCATCACACACTTCTGAAACACTGGGTACCCCATATATGAAGCTGATGTTGTGAAGCCCAATCCTACTAGCTCTGCTCCCGTTTGTTGTTTGATATGATTCAACTTCTCTTATTTCTATCTTAGGTAAATTTTGTCCTACCTAGTCTATGTGATTTTTGAAAATATAAAAGTATCATAAATTTTAGTCTTCATAATCAGCCTGGTAGTAAGTTATCAGTAGGTGTATAACTATCTAGTTTTTTAAAGTTGCCAATTCAGGATATTATCTGGTAAGGATTTGGTGCACACACAAAGCACATTACTATACTATGAGAAACAATATTAAAAACCAAGATATTGCCCTCTATTATTTCTGACTTGTGACTTTTTGTAATATCAAATATTTTAGAAAATGTATCAATTCTTTAATTCTGGAGTGGCTGCAGTTTTCCCTTGTGTATGCCCTGCTTAATTTGTATATAGTGCAGGTTATGAGCAAGAGAAACTGGTTGCAGGATTATCACATGGATTGAGGAAGGTTTATTCATGCAAGACCCAACTGGCTGATTTTATTGAGGACGTGCTACAGGCAGTTGGTGTGGGATAGCCGGTGGATGTGTGCTTCATTGACTTCGAGAAAGAATTCAATAAGGTACCACATTTATTTGTTTGTTTTCGTGTTCAGTAGATCCCATTGCTCTGGGATATTGAACATGTCAAGTGAGTTACAGTTGTAAATAACTGTCAATCATAATGCACACGTGTCATATTATTAGTTTACTAAATGTAACTTTATCAGTGATAACATAAAATCTTTGTAAAACAGTTTAACAAACACAAACAATACCTATACCAAGTTTTCATTTAAATGATGCATAATATGAATGCAATACACATATAATCTATGTTTACACATTTGAACACCCATACACAACAATCATTATTAACTGTGTTTATAGTTATGAAAGTAATCAGATCTATAAAATACATTTTAAGTGAGGAATTTTTGGAGTTCATCTTATAATTTTATATCAGTCTTACTTAAAAACTTGAGTGAAATAGGGAAGGTGTTAAATAGTTGGTTTCCAGAATACTGGACACCTTGCTGATACATACACTGTTACTTGTCATATGAACGTCATATTTAGTTCTGGTATTTTGTGTATGTATGTTACTATTTGTTTCCAGAATATTAAATTTTTTGCTATGAATATATTCAACGAATGTGTAATTACTGTGAAATAAAAGTAAGAATCTCTAGCTTTTTATACAGTGGTTTACACGGCACTCAGTATCCAACAACAGCAATTATTCTAATAGCTTTCTTTTGAAGTTGATGCACTTGTCTATTTTACTGTGAAGATCCCCGAAAAAGGATGCCAAAAAAATTATTGAATAAATATATGTGAAATAAAATTTAAAATAATAAGATTTAGATATAGTTACTGCTAACTTGTACAGAACGAAACATGCTGAACTTAGATAGTTTAGAATTAATACTTTCTACGCCTATGCATTTTACCTGCTAAGGAGCTGTCCAACATGCAAACCTAGAAATTGTACGGTTTTTGCTTCCTTTATTTCAGTGTCACCATATTTCACATGTACATCAAAATTTTATTTTTTGATGAGATTAAACTGTGTGTAACACACAAGTTTTTTCACGGTTCGTGGTAAGATTGTTAACAAGGAACCATTGCCTTGGTTTTTGACAAGCACTATTCAAAGATTGTACAAGTTTGTGATGATCCTGCATGTGGCACTATATGCTAGTATTGTCTGCAAATTGGAGTACTATTTCAATATTTTTGCCCTTAAAATCTGACAGATCTTCAATATATATTATAAACAGTAACTGTCCCAATATAGATTCCTAGGGTAGGCCTACAACATAATTAATAAGAACTTTGCTTGAGTTTACTGTAACAGACTTGTTGATGTCAGTAATGGAGACTTACCATGACCTAGGTTATTTGTAAGAGATGATGTAAACCATTGTAAAGCAGGTGGACAGAGTGGTTAAGGCAGGGAGAAGGGCCTTAGGACTGCTGGGAAGTGTGTTGAAGGGAGTTTGTGGTGAAGTGAAGAGAAAGGCATATTGCACAATGGTTTGTCCAGTATTGGAATGTACTGCCACTGAGTGGGATCCATACGTGGAGGTAGAGGTGTAAGAACTGGAGAAAGTGCAGAGAAGGGACATTCTTTTATGCAGTAATGTATCTAATATTTTGGTATTTGTTGTAATAAGACTAATTTGTTTACAATTTGACATTGTAACTTAGTCACTTTTCTTATGAATTAGTAACTATTGAAAACATCAGGCGCCTTCTGCTATTGAATTATTAAAAATAAAACAAAGCTGTTTACTAATGACATCAATACATTGTCGTATAACTTTGTTGGCCTTTCCATGTATACCAGATGTTTTAGGTTTAAATGATTTTACAGTTTTACATATTTCCCTCTCATTAGTTGGCAGGGGAATAAATGTAGTGTTCATGTTATCAACACTTTTATTTTAAATTAACATTGAGTCTTTGTGTTACCTATATCTTTATTTGATGGACAATCTGCAACATTGAGAAAATAAGAGTTGTATTTGCCTGTATCTTCACAATTTTGTTATTTATCTTCAATTTTATAGAAGGATCAATACTGTATTATTCGTTTGGACCATCTCAGTTTGATTGATTTCCATGAAGTTGGAGCCTTATTTGAAGAATTTGCTACTTATTTTTTAAAATGTAAGTCTTTTTGTACTACTATTCTTAGAATTTTACAATACATTTATGTGCTTTCTTATATTTTCATTATTGTAAGTGTAAGTTTGAAGATAAAGAACTCTTTTGTTTTTACGAGATATTTTCGTCCCTTTGGACATCTATGGTTTTTGCACTCTATTATTTACTCTTACTGATTTAACAGCCTACGAAATGTTAATATTAGAATTAGAATCATGGTACGTATAAATTTTTTACCAGTTTTCTAAACATAATTAGTTTTAAAGTACAGTAATTCATTGTTATGTAGTTTATTATCCTAATTATTTATGTTTTTCCTTTACACTAACAATTAGCACATCCTTAAATATTAGTATTTAGGCATCATGTTCTGATAAGCCATTAATGTGTGAATAACGTAAACAAATGCTAACATTATGTTTGTTCTTGTATAAAAATACTATTAATGGCAGTTTACACATTACCTAGCGTTTTAGTAGGAAAACAAACTGTTGTATAATGTTAAAGGATGGTGAATTGCTGTTAGGCAAAGTTGAAGTGAGATTGTTTGAAGACTTCCTCAAGGGGCAGAGACAGAGGGTAAAAGTGAGAGATTCCTTTTTGCCAGTGGGAAAGGTTAAAATGAAAATAAATGTGAGAAAGACAAATATTGTTAGGTTTATGAAGAAGAAGGTTTACTGATGTACAGGTGAGAAGGGCAGAAGTTAGTGGATGCCGTAAAATACAAATTCCTAGGCAAAATGATGCAGAGTGACTTAGGGTGGAGACGGCAGGTAGAGAGACTGGTGTCTAATAGGGAAAAAGGCTTTGCTCTAAGAATGCTGGGTATGATATTGAAGGGTGTTAATTTGACCATTGTTAAAGTATGTAGCTGTGAATTGAGACTCGTATGTGGAATAGGAATTGCGGGAGTTGGAGAAGGTGCAAAGTTGCGTAGCAATGTGGGTGAAGGATAAATGAGGTGAATGATAAACGAATTAGGCAAGGGCAGGCTGGTGAGGACAAAATGAACTTTCAGCCATCTTTGATGTTGAAAGATTTGGGATGGAGCTCATTGAAGAAAAGGAGAAGAGTAGAAAGGCTGGTCAGGATGCACAAGGTAGTGACTGGAGAAGGAGGCTGAGATATGTTAAGACTGCATGTTGGTAAAGGCAGAGTATAGCATCAGAGGGAATACCAGTAAGAATATGCATGTGATTAGGAGCAGAACAGAGCAGGAAAGGCAGTAAATGTTTTGGAGGTTGGTGAAGGAGAGTAATTTACTTTCGGAGGAGTTGGTAACTGTGAGAGGAGTTACAAAGTTTAGGAGAGGATCGGTAGGTGATTGATGTGAAGGTTACTGCTTGTCACCATGCAGTTGCCCAGTTGTGAGGGATTTTATTTATTATTTTTTCTTCTTCGTATTATTAGTATTTGTTATTCAGTAAGCTAATTTGATAACGAATTCAGGTGGGTTTCATTTTAAGGATGTGTTGCCACGCAACATGGCTATACAGCTTCATAAAGCTGGCGGGCTGAATTGTTTACTACAGACCACGCTAGTCCGTTGTGGCTAATTTTATATATTTGTTTGGAATCGTAATAACTTAATAAATATGTACTTCAAACTGTGGATTATAATTACTATTTTACTGTTGAAATTGCAAAATGTTTGCCAGTAATACATGTTTGCATTTTATTGCTTGAAATTATATTGTAGGTACAATCTGTATTAAAGTATGACCTTGCTACTTACTTAATAATTTTTATACGTTCTTGTTTTCGTGACTTAAAATTTTATTTACGAAAACACTGTTTACACAAAATTTATAATATCTACAACTTGCTGAAAATCCATCTTGTGTGTGTATATTTGTAAAGGAATTCTGTTATGCATACATGAATGTAATTAATTTTTCAACTATTCTTTGAATATACTGATTTCATTTCCAATCAATGATTATATTATTTTCGTATTTTATACTTCCATTTACAGCTTGTGTATATTTTCGAGGGTTGTGTTTGTTATAATTAAATTGTTAGTAGAAACATGTATCTAAGCCACGTTCCAATAAGGACGTTATTTATGAGACAGCAACATCATAATAAACTTGCGAAGGTCGGTTAATCATGTAGTTTATATGTAACTGGATACTTTAAGGGGGAAACAACAGAACTTTGTTATTGATCGTACAAAACCATTGCTTGGAATACAACATAAATTCAAATATACTGCAAACCTAATCACATTAAATTAAACCTCAGTTTAAGATTAGAAATTTCAATAACTCATATTTACTATTAAGTCAATCGTTCAGTGTAGATAGTCTATGCTTGTTATGACTCTAAGGGAATTTAATGTATTGCAGGAGAAGGTGGTGACTGTGAAGGGAGATTGGATTGTTCAGGATGGTATTCAATTTGGAGAGAACACACCACCGTGTGGCAGACCAATTGTGAGTGTCAGGTAGATTGTCATCATTGTATAGTATGTTTTCATTGTCCTCATAATTCAAGAAATGTACCTTCACCAATGTATGCGTGTTTGACACCACAAATATTTTAAAGTTTACAATGATGATGATAAAAGCATGTGTTGTAAGAATAGAGAATGTATTACAGTTCATACCAAATAATCATCCCATTATTTGACAAACCATAAAAAATTAGACTATGTAAACGAAGATATTGTGTATCGTTCCACCACCATGTGCTTTCCAGGTGACAGTCAAAATATGCCAACAGTTAAGGTATATGATTGCAATAAACTCCAAAATTTGTTGTGATAGCAAACACAAAATTTCACGCCATATCGGCTTCGATGTCGAACCAAGACTCTTCCATCTCCCTGCAACCCCCCTCACTCGCGGTTGTTCTCTAGCCTTCACGATGGTTTATCATAGCGGTATTTAGGTTGGAGATAGTCTTAAACTAAGACGAAAAGAAAAAAACACAAAAGAAATTAAATATAAAATTATTGTTTTGGATGTGAGTTCTAACAAAAATAAAAAAAGTATTAATAAATAATTTTCAACTAGCTAACTAAATAACCAGGTAGGAGCGTTCATTAACTAACCTTAGTAATTCAAAGTGATATAGATTATACATAGATAATAAAAAAAAATTAAAACAAAATTAAGTACATACATTAGGTTAGCATAGCTAAGAAGTGAACGAAAAATACTAATTACATACAATAAAATGAATAACATTTAATTTCAAATATTCTTTTCTATAGCCAAATGCTATAATATGATTAAACAAGTACACTTTAATGACTGGGAAATACATAAGCTTAGGTCATCTGGCGTTTCCTTTTCATAATACATATGTAGGCCTAAATTTTGCAGTTGACAGGCACAAAATTTCACGTGGAATTGCTATTAAATAGTACCACTTACGTACTTGCTAAAAAAACATTAAACATTGAATTTTCCATGTCGGCACCCTGAAAAACAAAACCATGATAGGTCGTGTTATAAATATTGATAGCATCGGCTGTCAAGATACGGAATTCTTATATGGGCTGGACTTCATGTTCCAATGCAAACTGAGTGAATGTTGACTATATAATACAGGTTCCTCTTGCATGTTTTCATTTAATGTAAATGTAATGAGTATTCTGGTGTAAAAATTGTACATACTCTATCACCAGTTTGTATGTAGCATTCATATTTTATCATTGAACATTGACAATAGCATTTTCAACATATAAATTAACTAGACTATTTACAACTGACATGAACAATCATGATTGTATTATTTGGTTTCATATCTCTAGTTGCAGGGTAAAAAATTAATTGAAGTGTGATCATTTACACTCTGCTCCTTTTCCCCCACTTTTTTTTTACTTTACTGTTTAAACATACAAGGGAGTAACCCAATATCAAATATGTGAAGGAAATTTCTTGTTAAGAAAATATTTGAAAAGCAGAATAAGGGTTAATACCATATACCAATATACTGGACAAATTTCCTAACCTTCCTTGTAGTCTATAAATTAGTGTAAATGGAATCACATAAATAAGTGTTTTTTTTTTTTTTAATGTTAATTTGATAGACGATAACCCAAAATTCTTCTATTTAATAGTCGTTACTCCCCGATTTTATAGTGTATGTAAAGTTTGCAAAATTCTTAGTAAGAATTCCAAGAATATTTGTAATGCGTAATATAACTGTCGGAGAACTTTCGTTAATGTTTTTATTATTTTGAACCCGACACATAAAAAATAGCACTTTGTGTAAGAAACCATACCAAAAACTTAAATGTTAATTCCTTTGAATTAACAAAAATATTGATGTAATTATTTTTATGCAAAATATACCTATGTTTAGGATCATAATATATTTAATACACATTTTACAAACGCTAACTTTTTTTCCTTGCTTCACTCGTACTATAAATGGCAGTTCTTAGAAATAGCACTGTAAATGAAAAAAAATTAGTGTCCTTTATAAAAAGTACAATATCAGAGCCGCACATTCTACATACAAGAGCATAGAGTCCATACATAATTATTCACTAGAGAAACAATTGGTATATCCTAGGGTTATTTTTTCCACCATTTTTAAAATTGTGGTACAAAATCCCAGGCGTTGTCCCTTAACATGCTTCTTTGTATTAGTAAATATTTAGTCAGTATACTCATTTTAAGAAGTTATTTTGCTCGAAAAATAAATTTGTAAATAAACTATGTCGCAGTTTTAGAGTTCATATGGTTAGATCTATTGGTGTACTCGTAATATATTTATAATCTATTTACATATTTGTGTGATGTATTATGGTCTGATGAGCAACACCTACCGAGAGCTTTGTATTATACATTGGTGGCTTGGAAGTAAAGGAGTGATAAGGGGCCACTGATGCACATACTTGGTGCTCCTCAGCTCTTACACAAGCTAATCAACTGGCATACAATATTTCTGTCATGTTACTAGAACTTTAGGACTTGAAGTGATGACTCTGTCATTGTCGGAATATCCGAAGCAAAATTTACTGTAGGCTCTTTGGATAAAGTTGTATTTATTTCGTTACTTAGATAGTGAGATATTAGCTCTGCAAAAAGCCATGTGTTTTTCTGTATTGGAGAGCTCATTAATAGTGTTCTATAAGTGCGTAACATTTTAAAAGTACTCAACAACAACCTTCCTCTGATATTTGTATTTATTCTAACAGTAGGCTGAGAGCACATGTACAGTCGTAGTAGTTTTTAACCCGCTGCAACAAAGTTGAACACCCATTTAGACTGTCATTATATTTAAATAACTACGTGCTCTCATTTAAATTGTACTACATGTGTGTTGTATTGCCTCAATTGTCACAGTTTGACACATCGCCACTGCGTCCTTAATAATATCCATACTAAAGCTCGCCTCCCTTCTAATTTAACTTGTGTTGTATTTGTAGGTTAGGCTTAAAATGTAACCACGTGTTGCCGATTTTTGAGTATGTACATAATATTACGCTATTTGCACATGTTATAAATCAAATACTATTTTTATTGTAATAATTTCTGTGTGTAAAGAAGGACTCACGTACCTGCAAAATATTTCACGTAATATTTATTTGTTTACAGTCACGGCCATCATGCCAAAAACCACGTGCACTGACTTTGGTGAAATAAGATAAATTACGCACGAGATAAATACTTGATGTAAATAATATTATTTTAAGTGTCTAAAATGTATGGTTGTTATTCAGAATGAATTTAAACGGCAACACGTAATAAGATTATAATAGTGAGTATGTTTTGTTCATGAGGCAAGCGAAATTATGTTTTCTTGCATTGGTAACCCAGCAGAGCAGACAGCTCCAGCGGCCGAGCGACCATTTTGAACCCACCCGCCTAACGGGACTTCCACCCCCTCGGACGGGTATATAAGGCGCCTCTCACCATCCAGAAATCAGATAACGTAATAATTTAGTCATATTAACATATTATTTTAGTCGTTTATATACTTTAAATTGAAGCTAGCTCAGCAGGCTTGCCTGTGAGCTAGTTAAGTGTTCTAATTTATGTCTTTTTAAGTATGTTTCAGGTATCTACTGGAGATACGGGAGGACGAGGCGCCTTTTAAACCTCGTCCTCCACCAGGGTACTGTGCTAACCCACAGTGCCCTGGTTAAAACCAGCGCCCTCCTCAAAAGAAAATAAAGGAAAATAAAGAAAATAAATAAAGTTCCCGCCCCCCCAGCCCC
>PNEQ01069955.1:16340-68000 GCA_003012365.1 Medauroidea extradentata | reverse complement strand
CTTATGATTTTGAGAAAGTATTACAAAATTAATGTTAACTGAAAACATAAATATAACTATGTATGTACAACAATACACTGGATAATAAGAGTTAAAAGAACAAAATACAGTGCTGACTTTACCAAGTTTACATAAAAGTCTCTCAGTGAACACTTTAAAGAAAAGATTACTACTACAATGTTTATACAGAAAATCACATCTCACATAATACTGACCAACATTTCATACAAATCTTGAACGAGTCATTTAGAAAATTAATGGTCTACCATTCATTACTGAAAAGAAACTTCATAATAGCTACAATTATTTCCTTGAAAAATATTTGGAGAGCATTATTTGAATGTTTTCTGGCTTCAAATTACACCTCAAGTCTGTCAAAATCTGTCCGTATGCAGAAAAAGCTCTCTCGCTGTCAACATTCGACGATGGTATCCAAACAGCTGCGGTTGCCTGTTTGACAAAGTTCCCATGATCTTCTTTGAGTCCCAGCAAAACATTGAGAATGTCAACTTCATTTTGTTCCTTGAGAAATATTAACGAAGAAACTCATAAGTAGGGTAGGACTGGACATATATTTTGTTATTCCAGATTGCAAAAATATTTAACTTATTTCAGAACACAGGCCTACCTTGAACATACTTTTTCAACCACTGTCTTATGCTGGGATCGTCAGTTTTTTCGACGGGAATGTTTGCTTCCAGCAATATTCTAGTAAAATCGAGGATGTGTTCTTCTCTACTCAGTTTCCTAACCACGGTTTTTTCAACCGAAGCTGTGAAGGAAATCTGTTTCTTGGTTTTTTCCTTTTGTAGACACAATTCTTTTTTACGTTGGTGCACTGCTGTAGCGATGTGTTTTTTGCAGCTATCTTTTCTCTGCCAGTCTACAGTTCCATTGCAATATTTACACATTATTATTGACCTATTCAAATCGAAAACGAAAAATCCATCCGATTTGAACTCCATCGCCCGCTCGTGAATAGACAAAACTTTCAGCATCTTGTTTATTTTAAAACCCGAAACTAAATAAAACCATTTATTCCATATCTTCGCGTTTGCTAAACTAAACAAAGGTAAACCACGAATTTGTCACCTTCGCCCACGAAACACCTTAAACTAGCATGCGTTTGCTGTTAAGTAAACTGGATGCGGAAAGCGAAACGCAAAAATCATCACAGTAGCGGTAATTTCTGTGAGAAATTTTCTGAACAAAACTTTCCTGGAACGAAAACAAAAGAGTAGGCAACTACGAAAATATTAACTGAACTGAAGTTGGCTATGCTGCGTAGTAATAAAATGGCGCGCACTAAGTCAAGAAAAACGTAAACACAAAACACCGCTGAAATAAATCATTGTGAACGATATGACGTTAACAAAAGTGAAAAATAACACTAATATTATAAAATAAATGGGCTATATTTTCAGTTTCACACTTCGCAAGCAGGCAAAAACGGCGATGATAGAAGTATCGCATCGGTCGGTAGTCTTCATGCAAGGTTGGTCGGCGCATTAGTAAAATTCGTAAAAAAAATCGTGATTTGGCAAGTTTTTGTTATTATCGCGTAATTCGTGAAAAATATCACGAATTCGCGTAAAAAATCGTAATACCGCCATTCGCGAAAATCTCATGTCCCTAAGTATGACGTATAACTACCATTTGATGTGACAAAATTTAGAAGTTGGAAAGATGCATTGCGCGCGTGTTTATACCGTCGCAAACTTGAAAGAGAAATTATTTTCTCTTATTGTGAAGCATATGTACAATAATAATATTTTATATGGTATAAACGAACTGTTCATAATTACTACTAGCGTAATTTTTGCGCAGCGTTTATTAGTAATTTGTGGAAGATGGTATGAAGCACCTAACTGTAAGTACTGTTTGAAGTTACAGGCCTATGTGGAAATCGCAGAATTAAACATGAATTTCTGTAAGTAGGCTTTGAAAGCACTGTAACTAGAGCTGAATATTGCCTTACAGTATTTCGTAACTTAAAACACAATCCAGTTTGGTATTGGGATATTTCGTGCCACATAAAATAAACGTGACTACTTGATATTTATACAAACTTTGTGAAACTATTTATATTTGTAACCGTGCTTACAGGTTGTCTAAAGATGCAAGTGTACATTTTGAATTATAAAAGTATGATGGATTTTCAAAGTATTAAGTGAACAGGAAATTGTTCAAGGTATAACTTGGTAAATAATTTTTTTTACGTATTTAGGTATTGATAACTAGGCCTACTTTAAAAACAAATAAACTTTAAAATATATTATGTGTTATGATGTGTACAATGTATAAGACATACGGCCTGATATAATTTGGCACAAAAAATGCAGCGTGCAGTTTACGCAAAAATTTGACATTCTGGAAAAGTTTTACTGATGGTCATTTTGAAAAGTTGGCAGGTATGCATCTATAACTTGGGTGGGTGTTATACACATGATCATTTGGAAAAAAAAGAAAGAAAAATTAAAAAGCATTTTCTTAAAATTACTTGTAACTTGCTATTAATGTTAACGGAAAATAAGTAGGTTGCGAATTAATACACATATACTGTTGTACCGAGGTTTCAACAATCGTGTTCATACCTAGGCTGCTACCCCTGGTAGAATTCTTCATGCCCTTATTCTGGGTAGTTACCCATTGTTGTAAACTGGTCATTGTTGACACTACTTCTGTGAGGTGGTACTCATGGATCAACAATGGGGCGGTCTCCTACGTCTAAGTCCACTAATGTCAAAGGCCACCTACTGAGGATCCCAACATTGAAAGGGGAAGAGTTGGGATGGTTGTGTCGCTGGTAGGACTCTTCCCACTGGTCAAAATCGGGAAAGACCCAATCTCCCCCGGGCCTCCGCCTGATCCCGGTGTTCCTTCCTCTGTTGGGCCGCTGCTTCCCGCTCCTGTTGCCTTGTGGTGGGAAGTGGGGCCTTCCCAGCTACCTGTGGTGACTCGTTTGCCCTCTTGGCGCTATGATTCGGGACAGGTGAAGCGATGGGGCCCCTGCTGTGAGTGACCTCCCGTGTCTCTGGTTGGAGGCACCTCGCCCGCCGGACAGTTCGGGGCAATCTGATCTGGTGCCTATCTCGGGAGTGTTGGTGAGGCATGGAGGTTGCACATGTGGGCGGATGAAAGGACATCAACTAACCCCACACCTGATCACTGGGGTGACAGAGGTGTCCAACCACCCTGCACTGGGCCCGCGCCGCCACACACCCGGCTAGGCGTGCTTCCACGCCCACCGTAGCCTGACAGCTTCGGATCAGTTCCACCCCGAACCGGATCAGTTTACCACCTCCGTTCCCCTCTAACTGGGTGCCGTTCCATCCAACAGGAAGCCCAGGAATCACACTAGGCAAGTGCAGATCTTCCCACCACACTAGGCAAGTGCAGATCTTCCCACCACACTAGGCAAGTATGAAACCTCACCCAACCACCATGCGCCCGGCCAGACGTGCTTCCATGCCCACCGTAGCCCAGCGGTGCCAGCACGAAGTACCCTGGGCTTCGTCTACCAAGGACTCGACATTCGTCCCCTCCCCCACTAGTCCCTAGTTGACTCATTCTCCTATAAAGTGTGGCGACAGATGGAAACTGGATGAGGGAAAGGTACCTTGAGATTGTTGGACTCGCTGCTACTGAAATGATATACACCTATCCAGATATCCTCGTTCTAGTCCGACAGTCATGAGTGCCTCCCATTGTTGACAGATAAGACCCCCTTCAGGTCCCAAGATGCTGCTCATATCCACTGGACTCCAGCCCTCAACAGTTCAACAATGTTCCTAAACCCCTAATGCTTACTATTAACTCCACTAGCTAGCTGAGCTCCAGGCTCGTTCTGCTAGTCCTGGGAGGTGTTACCTCAACCTGGTGGTAGCAAAGAAGTTCCCGCCTTGCGGCTGTGCGGCCGCTCATATACATGCTTAGAAGAGCAAAGTAGGGGATGAAGGGGTCAGCAACTGGCCACGCCTGCCTGCGTGTGCATCGAAGGACGCAGCCTTTTCCCTCCGCACCCTTCTCTCTGGCTCGCTGGCCCAGCAGCAGAGTGGTGGAAGGACAGCCTTCTTGGTGCATGTGCCCTCGGCCAGCCGCCTGCTTCCACCCCCCCCTCCCCCTCGGCGTACCCTTACGCCCCTGCGCGCCGCCAAACACTTGTTTTATTGTTTTAAGGATTGACGCATTGCATTCGAGCCCACTATATTTACCTTTTACGTTCGGCCGTAGTTTTGCTTATCCTTTTGAGTCAGTTAGGTCAGGAGATTTTTATACCAATCAAACCGCTTGATGCCTTGATTTGTGCTTTCGCTTGTATTGTATAAAGCGCCAACATATTTTGTAAACAAACATCGGCCAGGCGCCGCCAACTATGAACTTATGTATTTAATCTTTTCTTAATATTTTATCATGTATTATCAAACGCTTTGTAAATAATGTTTGCATTTATTTATGTTCAATTAGTCTTTTCACGGCATCACGTGGAGTAACAGGGAGATTTTTATTAGTAATTGTTTTGTAGTAGACCCGAGAGAGTAATTTTAATGTGCGAGGGTAGCACACCTGTAGTAGCAGACAGCCTTTAGCTCTCGTCGGCCATTTTGCGCCGCCCACCTAACAGTACTTTCAGCCCTTCTGGCGGGTAAAAAAGGGAGGGATTTTGCCTCAGTTCAGTAGTCGTCAGGGAATCGGACTAGCTCTGAGTCTCCCGACACTAGCCCTTAACCTTCCTTCCGACGCTGGTGGTTGAGTCCGCAAGGTGCCACCAGATTTACCGCAAACCCGATACCTTGTTTCCTACCACACACGCTGGGGTTGAGTCCGCAAGGTGCCCCAGCCCCACACAAGACAGTCCGTTGCAGAGAGTTGAGTTCGCAAGGTGCTCTCTGTAATACCTTTCCTTCAAATCACCGGATAGTGTTCCTTGCCTCTACCAACAACTTCTACGATACCTTACCCCTGAGTGCCGTGTTGCTGGGAGCAACGCCGTGCCTCTGGCCCGCGCGCGATCTAATTCGCTGAGCTTAAGGATCGCGCCAAAGATATTCAATCAGTCAGTATTGCGTCAGTATGAGAAGAGTCGTGCCAAAGATATTCAATCAGCCAGGACGAGCCATCTTTGATTTAATAACAGTCGCGTCACGTAAGAGAGTAGTCATGGTCTAGTGTCTTAAATCTAAGAACGGAAATATATCGTAACTAAGACTATTTCCGGAAGACACACGTGGAGAGAGGCCCAGTTCCTGCCCGCAGGTTAAGAAAGAGTTACAAATAGTGCGCCTGTGATGATATCGTAAGAAATCCTTCAGAGTGACTTTCTGTGAAGTAAACTATATTTTGTAAATAACTGTTACCAGTGAAACAAACCTTGTGAAATCATCTGTACCAGTGAATAGTGCTATCTGATACAGACAACGTACCTGAATATACTGTTTTCTTTCCTGATCATAAACTCACGTCCATGTCAAATAATAATACCTTAACTTTATCTAAAGAAGGAGAGAGGGCTAAGCAACAAGCTGCCGAAAGTAGGAGACGGCAGTTCTGTACCAAGGAGCCTGACCTCAGCCGGGTCACCCTCCCTGCCGTTCCTCTTCCCGGTACTGCACCATCACTACCCCAATTGTGCGAGGAATACAACGGTAAAAAAAAGTCAACCAGTAGATTCCGTCGTTACAGACTTACGTATAATCCTGCGGCTACGTGCCACATCACCCCGCCGCTAATCAGTCCTATAAAATCGCCGCAGAAACCCAGAGCCGGACCAGTGCAAAGGCTGCTCGAGGAGTGGCATCCGCCAGCACGAGTATCAGCCAAGATACGACACCTGCTCAACACCCTATTTTAGGTGAATGGTATAAGCCTAAACTCCTTAAAGTGAAATTCATGTCCCTCGCAGAACGCCGCGATCATACCTGACCCACAAGGTTACCACCACTCGTCACAGAGACGATAGGTTGTGGTTCCAGCGTCTTGTCAGGTAACCCCCACAGTCTCATGCTCGCAGTCGGCAAATTACCTGACAGATCCACATATATTCCATACCCCGAATAAGAGGCGACAGTACGGTAATGTCGGCGCATGGACGTAAACCACTCGGATGCCAGGCGGGGGTGAGTTGCCTAAACAAACTCCCACATTGCGCCGTACCGAGCCGCAACAATACAATCAAATATAAAATTCATGTATGGTAATTCCAGACCGTCCACCTCTCCCGGTTTTGGCGGGAGACTCCCGATTTTCCACTTGATCTCCCGCCCTCCTGATTAGTAATTCTAATCTCCCACTTTTTGTTTTAATACGTACGTTTGTGGTTTTATCATAAATTCTGTACATAAAATAGATATTCCGGTGTTCATACCAAAGCACGAGACTATCCCGCACAACGTATAGCAGGTATTGTAGGTCGTACCGTAACTTCAATATTTTAGCTGTTTTCATGGCCAATAATTTTATGATATATCTGTGATAACATTGTTAGTTGCAATAATTTCTGCTAAAATTATGGGATTTGTTTTTGTGCGCTATCGCCATTGGTGTTTGTTAGCCAATCAAAATATAATTTCATTTGTCATCCAAGATGGCTTGATCAACATTATTATTATTTGTTGTGTTTACGTGTTTTTTGCTACAGTAGAGTCCCGTCATAGCGAACACGGAAATACAGTAAAACCTCTTTATAACGACCCTTCACGGTTCCCGAGATTAGGGTCATTATAGAGAGGTGATCGTTATAAGATTTCTGACCCATTTGGAACCTCTATATGTCAAAATAGCCCGTTTTCGCATTAAGTTCATGTTCGGTCATCTTAAGCAATAATAAGTCGTACATTTAAACTTTCATATAAACGAAATTTATGACCAGGCGTCTTTTAGAGAAAAGGCGATAGTGTATTCTACTCTTGGGGCTTTTCTTTTACGCCGTGAACACTTAGAAAGTCACGTGCTGTGAGGTTACGTGCCGTGTCGCCGCCTGCTTGTTATCGGCCGTCCGGAAGGATAGACTACGATGAGGGGGGGGGGGTGGTAAGTGCCGGAGATGGCTGCGCGCGCATGCGCTGATCAATTCCACAGCCACAGCAGCTGTCCTAGTCTGCGCGTCAGCCTGTTCTGCTTTGAGGCCGACTGAAAGATAATCGCGGGCGTGCACTGTGACGTTACGTTATCGCTCAGTTAAAATATTAAAGTTACAAGTCAGTGTGTAAAATATTTTGTTCAGGACAAAGAAAATGTAACGACATGGCCTCCACTATACTAAAAGTGTAGTGTTAGTTAACAGCATAGTCGTAGCGGTTGTACAAGCAAACGTTTAAATTTATTAAAGAGTACACAAGGAAAAACAAATCACGAAGAAACTACAAGTAAACTAGTAAAAAACTTATCAGATATAATATCCAACAAACGTGATAAATTAGGCAGATCATTTGATTACTATTATCACTGCGTTCGTTGACGGGACACTAAACAAACACACAATAAAAGAAAGTCTGACACATTAAAGGGCCAAACAACTGTTTCCTATTTTTTTTTTTTTTTTTAAGTCCACATCGTACACCTTAGTTTTTTTACGTTTGCATTGCGTCCTTCCTTCTGCATTGCATTAACGATCTCGTCCCTCATTTTTTTAAGATCGTAAACAATGTTGATTTCGGGATGCCGAACTCCCGCGCAATCTCTGACTTTGGCTTCTGTGTCGATTCCACTTCCTTGATTATTTCATACTTCTTTAGAAGCGACAAGCCGACTCGCTTTCCGCTATTTATGGAAATATCGAAAGCCCGTATGAAGTTTTAAAAAATGTACGGGTCGTCAAAAATCGTTTACAGATTCAAGCCTAATAATCGTAACCAAATCGAAAGCCAAAAAAACTGCGTAGGTCGTCAATAATCGTAACCAAATCGAAAGCCAAAAAAACTGTGTGGGTCGTCAATAATCGTTTACAAACTCAACCCAAATAAATTACCAAATTGAAATCGTGAAAATCAAAGCGTAATAAGTTTTCATAAATCGTAAAACACCAAGAGATATCCAAAAGTCGCGCAATAAAGTCGGTATAATAGAGCAAACAGAGAGCGTGTAGCTTATCTAACAGCAAACGAGAGAACACTGGCACGTGAACCAAGGTGGAGACTGGAGAATGCCGATTGCCGAGCGCGAGAGGTATTCATGTGAGGGGAAAGGAAGATAAGAGTACCGTTACGGCAGGCTTGCCGCGTGGAGTGGAGTACAGTTCTAGCCACTAGAAACGCAACACGGCGCACAAAAACCTATTTTTTGCCGATTTCCTTGAAATTTGAAATAATAAAAAAAAAATTAAAAAATCACGGTTTCCCAAAAACGGGTCGTTATAGACAGGTCGTTATAAAGAGGTTTCACTGTAGCGAAAACACGGTTATAGTGAAGTCTTTGTGAGGAACCATCAAAAAATTGCAAAAAAATTCCATGAAAAATGTGAATTTTATGAGTGTCAAGCAGGCTTGCAGCGAGATTCGTAACCATGTGAAGCAGGCTTGCGGCCTTGTATGTGACCATGTGAAATGAGTAGGTATTTGTTAGCCAGATGCGACCCTCTCGCCACCACCCCTCCCCCCTACAAGCCAGCCCGCTAGTACTCTCACGTGAGTCATGCTCCTGCATGGACACTTCGCTTCCCTCCCCAAACTAAGAGCACGTTGTTCTAAAAATATAATCGCGTCCTTTATTTCCCCCCCACCCCTTTTCGACCCAGGTGACCGTTCGCAATGTTTCCGTAGTTTATCATTGTACTTTCAACTGTGTTTAGTTCCACATACAGCTCGCGTTTTTGATTTCAATTACTGATTATGATTTTGGATTACGACTTTGGATTACGACTTTGAATTACGACTTTGGATTACGATTTCGGATTTTGATATACGTACAGTCGAGCCCCACAACTACGACGTCGGGTACTACAACAACGCAACTACAACAGTATTCTCAATGCCTGCCAAAAAAAATTTTTTAAAATAATTTTGAAGTAATAAAATGAAAAAAGTTAACATCGTGAGCAAGAAAGATTATTTAAAATACAGTATGTTATTTATAATTCAGCTATAATTAGAAGCCCGGAATTTTCGGAAATGCAAAGGAATGGCCATAAAATGGAGAAGTTATTGGGGCTGAGGGGGAAATAAAGAACCGAAGACTCCGATGCCAGACACTGTTGTAAGGCGCTTCCAAAAATCTTCTGCTCAGCTCAGATGACGACACGGCTATTTGGAACAAGAACTGCGTGTTCTGACTGAATAACGGCGGACATATGCTGTTTCTTCACTAAGACGGCTGTGCTATAGCTGAGTCACACACACACCACGCATACAGAAGAAATGCCTCTGGGAGATACAACAGCGCTGTCTCTTTCCCTCACACACGCACCCACACAACTACTCCTGCTTATCTCTGCTTAGCTTGCTACAGCTCGTATTTTACACTCCGTTGACCTTCAGCTATTTGAGATAAGCAGCAAGGATGGTGGATGAGAGGACGCATCCTGTGTCAGTGCATTTGCTGTTCTGATTCACCTTCATGCTCACAGTCGGCCGTACATATTTTTATCTTTTGGTTTAGTGACAATTTCAACGTTTACTGTACACTAAATATAAATTATAATTTAACACACTACATGTCCCATAAACTTGAGCGAGAAACCAATAAATGCTAGCGGGCTGGCCGTTGAATTGTTAAAGTATCGTATAGGTGATTCGGGATAAAGTGAGCACTCAAAAAAGCCCTTATTAATTTCTATTTTCTGCCAGTTTATATCTTTCCGCTGTATGTAAACGTAAACATTGCCACGTGCTTTAATTTACATAGCCTTGTACAATGTTTACATCTACATTACACTGGGCTGAAAATGTTATCAACAATATGTACTCATTAAATACACGGGTATTGAATAAAATGTATAACCAATAGTAATCTTAGTTATAAATACCTGCGAGTTAACGTCTTTTAATACTGGTTTCTGTGCATCGACTCTAATTTATACGACCCGCACTATTGCCATTACGTATCTCGTAAATATGTACACATGAAAATCGAATTTATAACTCAAAACCGCCACAAAAAAAAACATGCCATAATGACACACGCAATTTAAGAATTCAAACCTGTTCAGTTATACTGCCATGAACAACGAAACACTCAACAAAAACAATGTATTTTCTTAATGTATGAAACAAAAAAAAATTGCTGTTTGTAAATCAAGATACTCATGTTGGCGATCGTAACACATAACAACTTACATATTACCAATGAGGAAACAGTCACTTCTAATACTTTTGAATGTGTTTTATCAGAAACCCATATTTATTGCACATTGACAAACACAACAACGCTCTCCTCTTGTACCGTCCAGTACCGTCATTGAACGCTTCCAAGCTAAGTGGCGAAAACCTGACGCTATGCCGTCAACATCCTCTTATAAATTACGTTAACGCTTGCCCCCGATTTTTAACACTTTACCATTTAGGCCTAAGAGCACTAGTATTCGCCTGCACCTTTGCAGTTTGCCGTGTTGCCGTTTATTTTCACGTAACGATAATATTGTAGCATGTAAGAGTGGAAGACGAAGCTTTAATTGTGAAACAGTATTTACTTACGTCCAAGTGTTTATTAAGTGTTTATTTTCCATGTTTAACTGCCTTTGTAACATTTATTAACCTGTACAAGAGTTTGTTTACAAATACGGCCGAGTGTCTTATCAGTGGTGCCAATCCCGTGCACAGACTCTGTAAATGTGCACTAAACAGCGATCACGGGAAATACGCACGTAAATATAAATTGTACTGTTTGTTATTGCTTAAAAATATGTTTTATTATTATGTAAGTGTTTCTGTGTATTAATTATAGTGTTAAACGGCAATGCGCACATTTATAATTCAAGTCGGGAAGTTTGTTTGTATAGCAGAGTAAATTTGTGCCCCGAGAGAGTATTTCCTAAGTGTGAATGTGGCACACCTGCAGATGCAGACGGCCTCGAGCGGCCGAGCGGCCATTTTGCTAACGGTACTTCAGCCCTTCCAAGGGGTATATAAGGAGGGCGCTGCGCCCAGATAGACAGTCGTCAGCGGCTCGGCCTTCGGACCGGGTCAGCCTGGCACCCCCGCGAGAGTTCGTTGGCAGCTCCTCTGAGTTCCCGTCTCTCAACACCCCTGGCTTCGGCCAACCCCTACCTATCCGAGGCGACTTCTTGCGAAGGGAGACCCTCCACCCGGTACCTACCTATCCGAGGCGACTTCTTGCGAAGGGAGACCCTCCACCCTGTACCTTCCTATCCGAGGCGACTTCTTGCGAAGGGAGACCCTCCACCCGGTACCTACCTATCCGAGGCGACTTCTTGCGAAGGGAGACCCTCAACCCTGTACCTACCTATCCGAGGCGACTTCTTGCGAATGGAGACTCTCAACCCTGTACCTACCTATCCGAGGCGACTTCTTGCGAAGGGAGACCCTCACCAACCCCGGAGCGACTTCTTGCGAAGGGAGACCTCCACCTTCCTGTACCATTCCCTTACCTACCTCACCTGCTGAGAGACTGGAAGGAGGAGGTTTTGTCACCCAGCTTCCGCGCCACGCGCGTAAAAGGGGAATACGCCCTAAGTAATGTCAGTTATAAAATGTTAGTACGCACTTCATTGTCTCGTAGTTATTGGAAGATACAGAATGTAGTAAACTTTCCTTGGGATCAGAGAGATCGCCGTATATTTAGCAGTAACCCAGTCTGGCTCGTTAATCCAGTATCATCGATGGCGCAGCGCCTAAAGTAAGAGGCTATTGAATGTGGTTGCAAACCTCTCAGGATCAAAGAGATGTTTGCCACCCAGTTTCGGCCACGAATAAGGCCTCAATCTTTGCCCAGTATCTGGACGGCCCGGAGTGCCATGTAGAATTGTATGCATCATAATATGTCCTGTGGGCTTAGTACTGTATTTTCAAGTTGTCGTATCATTGTTATTGTTGTACCCTGTTGTCGTATCTCATATTGAGACCTCAGTGTTAAAATGTATGTCATCAAATTATTATTGACATCTAACCCTGATTGTGGACCATGTACCAAAGCTAATGCTGTATTCATCATGCTGTGACAAGTACTGTAACTTGTGTTAATGAATATAAACACCCCATGAAACTGAATTACCTTGTTTTCTCCTTTCATGAGATTAACCTGTGTACCAACCTTGACATCTAATACAAGGTGAGTGATATATGCCTTGCCCTCTATTTATGTAAAAGATGACACCCTGTGCTGGCAAGTAGAGTTCGTCCTTGTTGGCTCACTCAGTAGTCACTCGCTGAGTCGAGGATAACTCTATTACCAACTACTCTAGAAGAACCACACCAATGTCTCATGCTCTTTACCTCAAAGGTCTTCTAGATACACACACTGCTCGCATTCAGCAATCTTACTTGCAACCCCACACATCTAGCACAGGGGGATTACCGTCAAACCTAACTCTGATGCCACCTGTTGGTGAAATAATTAACTACGTAGTGCTCGTAGCGCTAGACGCCTTTCGCTAACGACTGTTGAATTTGAACGACCCGGATTAAATCACTTTCTACTGGCGCCGTTTAAGTAAACTTATACAGGCAGTAAGTGTGTCAATATTATCATAAATAAATATTTTAAAGTATATTAAATACGGAGAGGTCGATTCCATTTAATGTTCTTTCAGTAATGTTGTATTTAAATATAAAATACACGGAACTACGTGCGATAATTCGCTGCCAACTGTATAAGCAGTAATGTAACTGTTGACAATGTTGAATTATATGCAGCAACGCCTAGTGATTTTTTTCAAAGGTTAAATCTTTAGTGTTCACTTTATTCCGAATGACCTATATGCACCTTCAGGAATAGCGTGGGAACAAGAGTAAGTCACTTTTTTTTTTCTTGGAACGAGTTTGTTTGGACAGCTGAAGGGGAATAAAAAAAAAAAATAATCACGGGTGGTAGTCCGGTGTGACAACGAGCATGTCTAGTTTTAGCATTGCTTTTCAATGAACTTTCTGTTTAGATTTATCAGCACTCACGTAGATCAGACATGTTTTCTGTCGGCACTCTGCCGGAATAAAATCACAAACTTGTGACCTTGCTCAATGTCAATGCATACACATGCGCGCAATTCTGTTACTACTAATTGGCTTCAAACTTAACTTCGTGCCGCCGGTAAACATAGTTCACTACTAGTACGCGAAAATAAAGCAACTACCAATGTTGGCGTCACTTATTTTTACTGGCAAATAACACTAGCATTACCTGCCCAACAGACAAGTGAACAGTTACAGTTACCCGTCCAAGCTGACTTTTATATGTCTCGGGCAAGCGCACAAATTATTTGACATGTGCCACAGTGTGAAAAGGCACACAGAATTATCATCAAAGCATGCACGCTGAAATAAATAAATTGCTGCACTCGTCAAACTGATTACATTGGTCTGCAGCGGCTGGCAGTGTAATCATGTTGACTGCCGGCGCGTGCACTCTTGCCGCGTGCCCGCACAGGCGAGACACCAATGAGGCGGTCCAGCGATTGATAACCATACTTACATGATGCGGCGGAGTTTTTGGCCCGTTTTGCCTTAGCGAATAGTTGCATAGTTGCACCCATACTTGTTGGGTATCATTGTAACAAGAACATACTTACCTGTTAAAATAAACCTGTATTTCCTTAAAATAACTCTCTACTTTGTAATTAAATAAGATTAAAGAACGTTTCAATGCAATTTTTGGGTTTAGGGGTCAGAGTCGGCCAAGTACTGCTATAGCGAAGACACGGCTATAGCGAAGTTCAAACCCAGAACCGTGACATTTCGCTATAACGAGACTTTACTGTGTTTTACTTTGTCACACTATATTATTGTATTTTGTGATACTTGTGTGGTTGGCCTATGAGTATTTTGTACGAGTTATTTAACAATACTAAAAAATCACGTTATAATAGGCTTAGCAGTGACAGACCTACTAAGTAAAGATGCATCTTGCGGTGTTAGACACTGGACTAGTATCTCGTGCGTGTTATTTATGTTCATTCAAAAATCGTGCTGCTAGTAAAAACAATTGTGCTAAGCGAAAGGATGCAACTTGTGATATTGACGACTATATTTTTTATGAATTTCTGGGTATTTTACAGTCAGTAAGAGTCAACCTTTTGTATTTTGTTTATTGTTTCGCGTGATTTTTCCGTTGCGTATGCTGGAAAGGGTGATGTTAAGCACATTAATATGACGAAACAAGCAAACCAAGGTAAATGATAGCGTAAAATAAAACACAGTTAATTTCACGACAGAAAAGAGTTGGTATAACCAAAGCAGTGTGTTTATCTACTTTTAGTCTGCATTTTAGTTGTGCTGATCAAGCTGGTTTATTCTTGAATAACGCTGTTTCCAGGAAAGTGTAGTGGCGAAAAATATGATTGTGCTCGCTGTAAACGTTCGTAAAAAAAGTAATGGAGAGTTTTTTTGGAATAAATTAGGTCTGCATGCAGTAGAACTGTTTAAAGAAGACGTAGGCCTGTGAAATGATTCTGTCCTGAATTAGTTATTTATTTTGATAACCGTATTTACTCGTTTATAATGCACACTTTTATTCCAAAACATCTGATACAAATTCAGGGGTGCGCACTATAGATGGAAAATAGGGGAAAAAAAGCTGCCACGAGAAAAAATTGGGGTTGGGAGAGAAGGCTGAGTTATAAACTGGCAGGTATCAAGCATGGGAGGTAGAGAGAGAGAATGTTTCTCACCGCCTGGTTCTATCATTACTACACTTCCTTTTCTTTTTCTCTACCCCCTCCACACCTCTTTGTGCTGTAACTGTCGCTGCTAAGACAGTATTTTTTTTTTTTTTTTTGTTTGCAGTGGCAGGAAAGTTTGTGAGTGGGCGGAAGCAATATGAGAAGTTAATTTAGACGTCTCGTGATAACCATCTTTCCAAGGAAAGGAAGGAAAGGAATAAAAAAGGACGACATGTTCTTAGTAATCATAAACAAAACAATTTTGTTTTTTCGTTGGATTCTTTAAAATCAATTATAATACAGTAAACCCCCAATCTAATGACATCGGATCGAACAATATCGGCGATCTAACGTCATAATTTCCAGGAACCCTAGAAAATTAAATGTTTTAAAAATTGATCAAAGCTAAGCAAAATGCAATAGATTGCAGTAAAACGTTATTTAAAAATAATTTATATATACATTTAACAATAACGTACTGCAGTTATCATACATTAGTAATATGCAGCTGTGAATACAAAAAAAAAAGTTTAAAAATGTTAGAAACTTAGGCTGGAATGTAGTTGAAGCGCGCGCCGGGTGAGTAGGCTGCCTGCGCAACACCAACATATGTGAGACATGATGACTAACGCTGCTTTTACTCCTCCTGCTCCCCTTCTTATCCGTGTTCCCTCCTGCCCGAATTTTCCTCTCAGACTCCACCATGTGTCCTTATCTCAACTACGTAGTTAGATATGCGACGTGGCATAGCAATGGTAATATACAACCTTTTTTTGTGGAACCGTGGAATATTCGGGTAAAAAAATCGAAAATTTAAGGAAAATCGTCCTGGTTGAAATTTCCTGTGTGAGTGCTGTGCTGTAAGAAACACGCCGCTAAATATAGATAACATCTCTCCTGACAGTCCACGCCAACCAATAACCATTCACCCACCCTCCCGTTCGCAAGGAACAAGTCAGATTGTGCTTGTGTGCGCGCACATCAACTGCCGACTGTCTAAGTTATGTTCAACTTGCATCTTGTCTTGTCACAAAGTAGAGCCACATGTTTGTTTTTCTCCCATTCGGCGACTCTCTCCCATGTTACAGTGTCTTGCGAGAGCCCAGGGGGATGGGGGTTTAACAGACAACACAGTTTTTTTTTCACCCTCATTACAGCACGGCAAAAAAAGACCAGCATTGCACTTGGTCCGTAAAAGAAAAAAAATCCAACGTTATCCCATTTTTTTTTTCCTCTAGCTGCAGAATTGAGCTCGGCTTGACTTTAACAATCCGCTGTATTATTGATCACTAGTCACGTGACTATGAAATAGCTGCGGCATAAAAACGGCCTACGGTGCAAACACAACAGTCCTGTGACTGTGTGCGGCATGTGGGCTGATAAGGCTTTTGTTTTATGCTCACTGAACAGTGAATCAATAAGAGCGACTGCAGCTAGCACGCCGAGAGCCATTTCTTCTCTATTCGCAGTACAGAGCATTAAACTGGTGCGTTGTGCACAGTTTAAGGATTTTTCCAATAGTTATACAACTTTTAGCGACGAGTAATTCAGTCGTGGCAGCACCTAGGTTGGTGGTGCTGCAGTTGTATGTCGTGGACCCAATGTTGGTCTGACGGAGAAGGCCACCGGACTGAAATGCAGTGACGTGGTCTTTCAGGAGGGTGATTAGTTGGCTCAATTCTTCTTTGCTCAGCTGCAACTGGAGGTCTTCTGGGGTGATGGTCTGCGTAGATGGCTGTGTTGGCGGCACTACCCAACGAAAAGTGTGACGCTTCTCTCTCCTGAGATAGAGGTGCTTCTGAGCGTATTCGATGACACAGTGTTGCTCTTGGAGCCAGGACTACCCCAGGATGACATCTTCGTCCAGATCTCGGGAGGTTAGGAATGGAATGGTATGTGTGCCAGCAATGGTGGTGAGTTGGTGAGCTACCTCTCCATCAAGTGGCAGGAACATTTGACGTCTGGTTAGCTGTACGCGCTGCTGGGTCACCTGGATGTTCGTCTGGGCATCTGGGGGCAGCGACTGTGTCTTGACGAAGTTCGCTGTGGCGGCTGTGTCCCAAGACAGCGAGGAGTTCTCGGCCCTGGATCTGGACCCAGATGCGTGGCAGGTGTTGCGGGGGACATCCTCCCATCAGAGACAGGTGTGGTGGAAGTGGCGCTCACAATGGGCGCAGCTGATTTGGTTGGGGCCGTCTCGGGTGCAGGCGTTGGAGGCGCAGGGAACGACTGCCCCCTTGGCGTCTTCTTGGGGGTGGTCATCCATGATGGTCCACTAGTGTGGGATTGGGTGCCACTGAGTTTCACAAGCAACTCAGAACTACTGGGTGGCAGCAGCTGGTTCTTGTCTCAGGGATCCTTGGTGGCTTGATCCTGCTCCTGGGATCTTGTCTGGCCCCACATTGGGCGCCACGAGAGAAAACTTTATGCAGTACGCCCTCTTGGTGTGCCTGCTGTAGTGCTACTGTTAATTTCTTCCTCGAGGGCGGGTTACATGAACGTGATTGACAATAAATATCAACGATTGTGGTGGAATAACACTTTTACTACTCGACTTTAACAGCGGCGTACATCATAGTCTGGTGGGCTGCCAAAAATATCGCACATTCCAAATTCCTTACAAGAACAAAAACTTTACAGTTAATCTAAAAGCGTTCCTGTCGGCCCGCGAGTGAGTTTCCTTTTGAGAATATTTCAATTAGACGAATTACAATCCCTCCTAATTGTGAAATAAAACACCCCTGTGATCGCCGCGGGTCTTACACGGGCGCCACTTGCCCGGCACGTCTGCACCCTTCACTCGACCACACAAGACTGAGAGAGAGCCCTCCAGAGGGCGCGCGAACGTACGTCGTCTCGGCCTACCAGGAACTCTTTTAAATAGTTATTTAATTCTCTGCTATCTTAAGCAGTGAATTCTAATTGTATTGGTCAAAATTGCTATAAATAAAAAAATATTTTTATCTTTTGTTTTACAAATTACTTCTTAGGACAAACCAAATACAACATGCGGAATGATACATAAAAATCTCTTACAAAATGGAAAATAGCCATCATGCCCATGATGCCATGAAACTCATCTAAAACTAGTTTGCAATTATACAAAAAAAACAACATTAATTGAATAGGTGGACACATCTGTACAAAAATTAAATTGTTAAATTGTGATTATAATAATGAGAAACATTTATATATATATATATATATATACACACATACACACACACACGCATGCACGCCTACGCACACACAGACACACACACACACACCTAAATTATTTAAAATAAAACCAAAATAACAGACCTATAACATAAGAGTTCCGAGTTCTCTCATGAGATATGAGTCAAAAGAATTAGTACAGTAATAATGAAGAAATTAAAACTAACAAACTGACACGTGATCTTGATGAACTTTCCCTACCCACTGTGCTCACTTTGCAAGCCGGGCAAGCCTACCACCTTGACCGAGCAACTATACAGCAATCGCTGCCCTCATCCCCTATGCTAATCATCAACATACACTGGGTCTAGAGATAACACGTAGCCTTAGCAAGCTGGAAAGGTGAGCTAGCAAAATGACTGGGTACACCCAAGTATGGGCCTGGTGGGGCCAGTCCCTTTTCACTGCACATGTGAAACTCCTTCCCGAAGAGTGAAGAAATAGAGGGTGGGCACGTGACACACGGTAGGGGTGTCTGGGCTAGAGCTAGAAGTCCAGTTTCGGAGGTGGCAAGATGGTGGCGCCGCCGAGAGCAATCTCTCTGCTATCGGCAGAGCTACCATCCGAGTAACCACGTTTTTCACCAGAAAAACGGCAGCAATTATATAAAATATGGTGAAAGTGAGGTTAAGAGTGCTGATCTACTTCATGTTCATTTCTCTAATCACACAAAAATACATTACAGTCAATGAAAAAATACAAACACTGTTTATTGTTTACTTCCTACCATGGGCTGATTGACTCGCTCGTACGCATATTGTGGAACCACCTTTGTGATGAATTAATACGTACATTTCAAAACTACGTGGAGCGTTCTCATTCCGTGTTTCATTTACTCTGGAAGATCTTATTAGGTACAGTAATAATATTTACGTAAGTTCCAAAATATGTTACAGGCGTGATCGGCACTTGGCTAGAGAAAATAAATAACACTTATCCCCTTACGTTAGTTTATTTATCCATATATTAATATGCCGCCTGTTGCATGACTCTGCTAGCATATCTGATTGCCTACGTGACCCTGTTGTCTAAAGAAACCTGAGGTGATCTAGGAAAGAAGTGCCCTTAGGCCTAACCTTGATTATAAGCATTATGGATTAAGCAAGTACGCAGTGCGTCAGACATGTTGACATCTAAGACTTTTCGTCGACACATTGTTAGGCACAGGCTTTGCCAGTAATGGTAATTCTAGCTGGTACAACATAATTTTCGATAAAGCTGTTTATCTCCTGGGACCTTGTGTATGTTTACATTACAGCAGCAAGCGACCACACACACATGTGTACAATAATTTGTGAGTTCAAGAACCTATCTTGAAACTGGTTAGTTCAGCAACAACATACACAATGTGTCTAACCTGTGTCACTTGTGCCATTTTTGACCACACTCTAGTTACAGCTCGTGATGCTCGCTCAGTAGATGGGACGTGACGATAACACCACTTACTTTGTTTTGCTGTTTTTTAACTGCTGTAGCTCCACCGGCCATGTGAAAATATTTTGCTTGTACAGTAAAGCCCCGATTTAACAAGCTCTGGAATAACAAAAACAGCGATTTAACGAAAGGCTTTTAAGGAACCTTCAAAAATAACAAAAAAAAATGTATTAAATAACTAACAGACTTTGATAAAATCAAATATTAATTGTAAGTTAAGTCCTTTAAAAATACTAGCACCAACTGCCGTACATACTTATTTCTCCGTATAAAATCTTAAACCATCTGCCGAGAAACAAAAAAAAAATTCGTTAAAATTTGTTGTGAACTTTGGTCGCGGGAGTGTTTTTGAGATACGTATGCGTGGGTGCGGCCGAGCGAGCGACGTTGTGTTACATAACAAGCGCCCTCCTAGATCCTTATCTTGGCAGCTCTGGCGAGTGAACGAGCGTCTAGGTATCCAGTCTCCACAGCGCGGCAGTCGACAGCACAAGAACTAATTCACAGATAGTGCTTCGCATCTCCGTGATAAAAAATCGAGTTTATAAAAAAATACGTAATATTATTTATGCAGACTTTTTACAACAAATTTGTTACCGTAAACGTAAATAATTTGTTTCTCCGATACTAAAAAAACGCTCGAGTGCGAAGCATTTTTACAGAGCAGACCAACACGAGTTTGTTTCACGAACGTGGCTGCATACAAGCTACAATGTCTGCTGTGCATATTTAATTATTATTTTACAGTTATCTCGCAAACTTTTAATTCAGTTTTGATTAAAAAAAATTTTTTTTTACTAATTTTTATGGGATTTTCCTTAATATTGTTGGTGGAGTAGGCCGGAGAGGGACAGAAACATTGACGGCTCGGCGGTGTTTCATCACTTCTCATGTGTTGATGGCATGCACAAGGATGGCCTAACTCACCATGCGCACGCTCGCCGAGCATTCCACTGGAAGTTTTTCGCTGATTTTTTATTTTCACGGTTGTGGCTTACCTATTGCTTTAAATGTGTTTGGTTATTGTTTTGAGTCAATATACTTTTTTTAAAATTATGTTAAATTCCGACGAAACATGCCCGAGGCGACGAAACGTGCCCGAGGAATAAACTTTTATTTTTGAAGGGGGGGGGGGGTGTGAAGTCGGATTCAACGAAACATCGATTTAGAGTAAACATTTTCGGGTCCCATGGCATTTCGTTAAATCGGGGTTCTACTGTATGATTATTCTACTTTGTGCACGAGTTTTTTACACAAATCACTAATGTGCATGGAGAGAGATTTGATACTAACTTTCACCAACAGTTAACTAGTACAAATGTCAACATGTTTATCATTGTTAATAAACGACTTTGGAATGTCATGCTGCAGCGCAATTTCTGTCTTGGTGATCTTATTTTCGTCCACTTACTGGATGATCTCGTACTTCTTCATTAGTGTTAAGAATGTTCTCTTTCCAGTCATTTTGTTGAAACCAAAGTACAAAATCCAAATCCAATAAAAACAGTGAGGTTTTCTAAAATTGTTCAAAAACACAAACCAGAATGTTAACAAAATCCGAAAAAAAATCACAGCTTGGGTCGTCAACAAATTTTTAACCAAGAGAATTCCAGAAAGCAGAGCATGCATAAAAATCGAAATATCACAGGCACAAAGAAAGGCTACCTTATTCAAGGGCACGAGAAATCACATTGGCAAAAAACGTGTAAGTGCGCACGTGATGAAAAAGGAGTGAGCGAACTGCCTTGTTGGAGGGGGGGTAGGATGACGGATGGGAAGAGGCGGGCGGTGCAACGGCCTGGCAAAGGTGATGTAAAGGGGCAGGTGGGCCACCAGCTGGCGTCACGTCGCACGGGGGGTGGGGGACTGCAACATAAATTTTTAGAACAAACACGCCGTGTGTAGCAGTATAGTTTTCGAGAAATGAACTGCAACCATTTGTGGCCATATTAAATGCAACATTTTTATCCGCTATTTTCTTTGAATTTAAGTAGAGTATTATTTTTTTTAGATTTCTTGAAGCAATATTTTTCCAATTTTCAGTGGTTTCTGCAAAAAGGGCCGTTACTTAGATAGGGTAATTATTCGTAGGGTCGTAAACTCAAGAGTCAACTGTGTTATTTAGGTTTAAAAAATTTTGAATAATTGATTACTGTAATACTTGTCACTCCTGAAACTCCAGTTTCACTCTTTAAGCACACACGAGACATGAAACTTGAATTAAAATCTCTGGTTTCATCAACAGCAATACATGACCTCTGCTGTGTTTATATACTCAAACCTAGGTTTCCAAAATCCATTTTTCTGAAACTTGACTTTCACATGATGGTATGAACGTACCGATTGCTTTCCCGTATTAGTGTTGCTAGTTAGGAAGGGCATAGGGTCGTAGAATAAAAGCAGTTGGACCCATATTACCCGTGTTAGAAAAGGAGTGGTACTGTGGTGCACAAATGCTGAGGCATTAGGCCACAGTCACATGGGTCATACAGTTCGCTAGCAAAACCTTGCGACAAGTAACAATTTACCAGATACAACCATGTGACAGCTACCATCGAAGTGTACATAAAGGGTGTTGTGTGCATTATTGTTAAATTTGGCTCTTTAAGTCCAAGGTTTTTGCTTAGGGAAATGATAACATTGTTATTTTGGTGTTATTCTTTATATGTACTTAGAAAGAAACTAAACATGTTTGGTGGAGGAGTAAATGTTTTGTGGGCAGTGTCTTGTAGGCAATGTCTTGTAAATAACGTACACCACCCTTTTGTTTAGTTTGTTTTTTAAGTATGTGTTCTCATTACACACAGAAATACGATATTTCAGAGAAGCTCGACTATTGTTTGTTTTGTGTAATTTATAACAATTTTAGTGCTGCAGCAGGTCTCACACTTTTCCACGATCTGGCTTTGTAGTGATACAATTTTTTCCTTCTTATGCATGTCATGATGTAATCAAATCAGACTATAAAGTATTGAAGAAAGTAGTAATGACAGAAGTTGGTAGTTCCATTGTCGACAGATCACTAATACTGTTGGTTCACTTATCCTCTGCTTCAAGCTCCGTGACCCTGATGTGACTAACAGAGCATTAAACATTTTCTAACCTCCGATTATCCAATCATGTGTTTGTGGCTATAATTTGACCCAATGTTTCATTTTAGCCAATTTGGTAAAATCCATCACATGAATTTAGGGTTATTGTCGTAATTTATGCATATTCCTATTACGTAATATCACAGATCTGTGACTTAGCTTCTCCAAGGTAGTGTGTTCTGCACATGAAGCACACTAAATATGTTGTTCCTTCACAGTAGAATGTATGCCTCTATGGTATGAAAAAAAGTTGAAGTACCAATCGTCAAGATTCCATTCACTGAGCTTACATATAACATTGCTCACTTCAAATTCTGTGCTGCTTTTAATTAAATAAATCTAAAGAATCATTTGGCCACAGTCCAATTTATTTATGTACGTACATTGTTTCAGAAAAAATATTTGAAAAATTGCATGTAGTACCGGTTACCAGTCTAAAAACAACTCTGCGACTTAAGGGCTGTGGATTTTTATTTATATTTTTATATATATATATATATATATATATATATATATATATATATATATATATATATATATATATATATCCATCCCAATCTTGTGAAATGGTAAGCTGTTAACATTCACGTACAGTTTAAGGAATACAATTAATTAAAAATTATGTGGCCTTGGTTATCAACTATATACCACATTTGCTTTGTTACAAGAATGGATATTAAATTATTTTATAGTTGCTTTAATTTTCAGCCTGTTATTTGTTGTATTAGTATTTATTTAAAGTCTTTTCTTTGTACAGTTATGGAAATAGTTAAATACTGTATGTAAGTAACATTAAACGAGTTGTTCTCCATTTAGGAACATAGAGTAATATATGTGTAATTATTTCAGGACATGATACCAGCTCATGATGTTGACACTGGCAAGAAACCTACCAGGTAATGTCACAGTTCTCTATTGTTTTAAATATGCTTTCATTATTATGATTCTAAAGAGAATGACAACATTACTATGTTAAGTATTTGAGCTTTAATATTGAGTAATAAGATGCAGTGAAACCATATACCTATAACAGTTCGTTTTCCCTTTTGGAATGAGTGAGAAATGAAATATTTACTAATGCTCAAAAATAATTCCTTTGTACATAAAACTATTTAATATCAAGTTCAATGGTTAAAAGAAGTCATGATGGTGCTTAGAATTTGTGTATTTTGGGGATGATCAGCCTGAAAAAATACACTAGACCCCTGATTTTACGAATACTCATGGTTCCTCTCATCACATTCGTAAAATCGCTACCGTCATAAAATCGATAGCGGCCTATTTGCCCCCCCCCCCCCCCCATCACACTCCTCCTAAAATTTTAAAATTGCATTTTTTTCTGCAAAGTGCCTCTAGTTGACCCACTTCCATGGTTTGCAAGAAATTAATCAATGTAATAATATAAATGTAAATTGATATCGGTAGCGAGACGTCTTCCGATCAAAAGCATACTGTTGAGTAGTAATTACGACCGACCCTTGTCCCCAAAATATGAGAAAACCTGAGATTCAGAGAATGTCTTCTCTCGAGCGAAAAGCACAGTTTCCGTAGCGATTAATGGAAAAATAAAGTAAGTGATAGTTGAAAGAAAAATTTATATCAATAAGCAGACATCTTACGATCAAAAGAACACCGTTGAACAATAGATATGACAGACCCTTGTCCCCAAAAAATGATAAAACCGAGCTCCCTAGTGCCCTCTTGCTAGCGAATAGGCCAACTTCCGTAGCGTTTAATGGAGAAATAAGGCAAGTGATAGTTGAAATGTAAATTTATATCAACAGGCAGACATCTTACAATTAAAATAACACCGCTGAACAGTAGATATAACCAACCCTTGTTCTCCAAAAAATGAGAAAACCGAGCTCCCGAGTGCCTTCTCATAAGTGCAAAATCTGTTTATTTTCTTTTAATGCAGAAAACCAGACTAGATATTAATAAAATAATAATTTTCACCAATAGATCAATAGAGGTCTTCAGGAAAGAAATACGTGAAATTGGTAGCTACAATCTACCATTGTCACCAAAAGAAATACGCGCTGGTGCTCGTCTTTTAGGCATTCATTACTAGCCAGCACAATGCCTATGTAAATTATTCCCCAAAGCATGAAGGATAAAGCGGATGTATTTATTCATTGTGCTGTTATATATATAACTTAGGTATTAATTAAAAATGATGTCAAAACAATCCCTCAATGTTTGATACTAAGTAAACGAATTATTGTACGCGAATGTAGTTAGAAGTAGCGTGCAGGGCGGACGGATAGTGCAAGTGTACGAACGTTCACAACACAGGGATAGATAGCAGCACTGTAGCATATACAGTCGTTCAACCAGCCAAAAACGCCACTTTTTGACAATCTTACCTAAAAATGTTGATAATTACGTGTGTATGTGGTTGGAAGTAAATGCTCTCACATTCAGTATATTACGTAAAAATTAATTAAGAGTTCTGGGATTATGCAATACATGAACGTCTAATTTATTTCCAAAGTTTGACATACCCATGGTGCAGACAAATGGTTCTACACTAGTCAATAGGTTGCGCAATCATTGTGCTCTCTTGTGGAATGCACTTTTTACGAAACGCAGTAAACCACTGATCAAGCAAATTATGCATCATGTTAATTGTTTTAAGTACGTACTGTGCTAGCCCAGAAAAGAAAAAAAATAATTTCACGCTATTATCTTTGTGGGGTTCATGTAAGAACGTGAATACATTCAGCGTGAGACGAGAGAAATACGACTTCCAGACGTGGAGAAATAGCCTAGAAGGAGGCCGTACTAGACATTTATGAGCATATGCACATGTGCGAGAACAATGTGTCGATAGTACGGCCTCCATTTAGATCCTAATACGTCGTAGTGGCGGAGCAGCTCTTATCTCTGTGGCGGAGAGAGTAGGCCAGCCTTGGCACAAGCACGGCGCAGTTTTCAATCTGTCACTGTAGCATTTTTTAACAGATTTTCACTGTTTTTGTTTTATTTTTAATATTGTGACTTGCCTAGTAATAACTGCAACTCCACAACTCATTAGTGCTGTGAATTAAATAATACATTTTAAAATCATTATCAATGTAGTGCGTACAATTTTTTTGGTCATAGAATTTTGTTATTTTTTTAGGGTTCCTGAGACAGTGTTCATAAAATCGCTGCCTTCGTTAAATCCAGGGTTCTTAAAATTTGGGGTCTAGTGTATTTAGACTTATGATTTTTGTAAACACCAGTTAACATAAGCATAATCACAGTAGAACCCTGATTTAACGAAATGCCATGGGACCAGAAATTGTTTACTCTAAATCAATGTTTTGTTAAATCGGAATTCATGTTATTTCACCCACTCGCCCCCCCTTCCCCTTTTCTAAAACAGGACTTTAATCCTTGGGGGCATGTTTCGTCAGATTTTTAGGTACAGTAGACTCCCTCTTATTCGTGTGCGGATTATCAGAGCAAAATATTTCACTTTAAATATTTTTGAAAAATGTTGAAAACATTTGTTTTGAAAAACATTTTTTGTTATTTGTGACGCGCTGTGTTTACTTGCATAATATTCACCAATGTGTAATACCTGCAGCCGTAATTTGAAAGGCTTGAAGATTCAAGTCTTATCCAGCAGACGAAAAAAATTAGTTCGGCTTGTTAACGGATTAATGAGATTATCCCGCACGTTGTGCATGAATGGATTATTAAGATTTTTTCCTTGGATAAATAAGATATCCGTCAGTTTTTTATTTGTGCTCTTAGATTATTAGCACATACCCACTAATCATTAATGCAAGTAATCAAGACTATACTATATTAAATTGCTGCATTTTATTGCAGGAATGAATTTGACCTTTTTTCTTTCTATCGAGATCTAAGAAAGTGCGAAAGTGGGTTATCCACGATTTTGGATTATCCAAGGCACTGGCCCCCTCCATTAGTGCAGATAATCAAGAGTTGACTGTAATTTTAAATACGTCTGTTAGCTCAAAACAGTAACAAAACACATTTACCGCCAACAGGTAAACCACAGCCGTAAAAGAAAAAAATAGCAGGACAATTTTTTTAATTACTTCTAGTGGAATGCTTGGCGAGCGCGTGCGTGGTGAGTTAGACCGCCTGCGCGCCATCAACATGTGGGAAGTGATGATTAACACCACCGAACCGTCAATCTTTCCGTCTCTCTTCCACCTACTCCACCAACAAAATTCAAGATATTCCCATGAAAAATGTAAAAAAAAATATTGCAACGAAAACTGAATTGAAAGTTTGCGAGACAACGGTAAAATAATAATTAAATATTCACAGCGGCGACCATTGTAGCCTACAAGCTGTGCACGTGAAAGAAACTTGTTGGTCTGTTCATTAAAAATACTTCACTCTCAACCTTTTTTTAGCATTGGAGAAACAAAGTACAGTGTTTACGTGTGCTGTAATAAATTTGTTGTAAAAAGTCTGTGTAAATAAAATAATTACAGTGTATGTATTATTTTTTATAAATTCTCTGGTTTTATTATGGGACGCCACTGCATTCTATAAATAATAGAATTAATAGCGCGCGGCAAGCATGCTGCACTGCAGCACATTCTAACGAAAATGCAAAGCACTATCTGTGAATTAGTTCCTAGTTCCTATGCCTGTCTGTGGTGATTGGGTACCTAGATGCTCATTCTCTCATTAGCTGCTAGGGTGAGAATCTAGGTGCATGCTTGTTGTGTAACACAGCTTCGCTCGTTCAGGCGCTTGTTCTTGTCTCAAAGTCACTCCCGCAAGCAAAGTTCTTAACAAATTTTAAGTTTTTTTTTTTTCCCTCGACGCATGCTTTAAGCTTATATACGGAGAAATAAGTATATACTGTGGCCAGTGGTAGTATTTTTAATAGACTTACATTACAATTTATATTCCATTTAATCAAAGACACTTAGTTATTAAAATAATGTTTTTTTTTTATTTTTGAAGGTTCCAAAAAATATTTTTGTTAAATCACTGTTTTTGTTATCCCGGAGTGTTCGTTATATTGGGGCTCTATTGTATTACAATCTGAAAAAATTTATGTTTCTTCAGGTTTGTGTTACGGAAAGTCGACTTTTATATATATATATATATATTCTGAATTAAATTTAGGCCCTGGAAGGGGTCGCGTGACCTTTCTTTGAACCAAAATAAAACAGGGGGAACATTTACTGATCTGTAAAGCCGTACTGTACAATCAGTGCAATTCTTTGTAAATAAAAAAAAAACTTTTTCACAAAATTAAACAATATCCTTAACTGAATTTGGAGTCCGAAACCTCAAATTAATAAATAGTCAACAAACATTAGATCTTGGAAACATGGGATCAAACCACTGTCCCAAATTATAACTCATCCAACCATTGGAAGGAACATAAGCACGTGGGAGTGTAATGTGTGATGTGAGTGTGAGAACTTACCGCCGCCAGTATGAAGAATTTGTGTCGCAAGAGCCAATGGTTATTGGTAGGCATGTACGAACACCTGAAGATCACTTTTTAAATTTGAGACGAGTTCGAGTTGAACGCTTTTAAAATAATTGACTTTCGAGTCGCGTTCGAGTTTACAGTTGATCTTACCTGTAAAAACATTCTGCTAAAAACATATTTTTTTTATGGTCAACATGCATAGGCGAATTAAATATCCATGTAGGCACCTACTTCCATATTTCAGCCATATTTTAAAGTTTTTTAATATGTTAAGTTTCTTTGAAGCATGCTATCTCATCTCTTGGTTCTAGAGCATTAACGAGTTCCTGGAATCTGCTATGCTCCACAAGAGAATAGGGCTGATAATCTAGAACCATAATTTTTCCGAAGTTAGTGCTTTAGTTCTGTGATGAGTGTTATCTATTTTCACATGGGTAAGTGCACCATCTAAAGTTTGTTGTCATGGTGTTTTTCGTGGTGGTGTTTTTATAGAACCCTGCTCATTTATTAATGTTTATCCCAATGCAGATTTTTCTGCCGCCGTAGCTTGTTGATACTGACTGTAAAGTTACTGTTGCAATTTTGAATGGAATCAAAACAATTCCCGTGTTACGCCTAACATAAAAATTGATTTTTACATTTTTTCGAACACATTGAATTGCGAGGAGTTGAGTTTCAATATGCAACTCGACTCGAAATTTCGAACAGTTCGCACATCCCTAGTTATTGGCTCTCGCTGAAAGTCTTGAGATGAGAGGGTTGGGGTGTTATTTTGTGCTGACTGCATGTCATGTATAAAACGCTTGCCAAGAGAAACACAACATGCGGCGGTAAAAAAAAAGTGCATGTACATGTTTCAAATTTTCACAATATTTTTTTGTTAATTGGTTATTGTTGAGTAGGTAAATCGAAATAAACATTAAATTATTTTCATCTAATAATAGGTGTAAGACTGTTCACACTGCTTAAGTAGTGCAAAATCTCTATGGCCAGTTGTTTATTCTTCTGATAATGAGCTTTCTATGAAAAGTAAAATTAAAAATTGGTTTTAAACTGTATTTGCTGCCTTTATTCTGTTTGTTTAAATTAAAATTATACTTCAACAGTCATGCCTTAAAAAGAGATCATAATAATGAGATAATCATAATAAATGAGATTGTAACTAAAGTTTTATTGTATTTACTCCAAGTAAAAGATTATGTTGAATGCTATTTCTCTAAGCTACAAGGGTTGCTAGTTAAATATTATGTTTCTAGGTAGCTGTCTGTGTTGGTGTAGAATATTTGTGGATATTGGGTGATCAGGCTTGATGTTGGCTACGTTCGTTTTAGTTCATCACCCAGCAACAACATCCCCTTGATGAGAATCGTTCAGTCGGTAAAACATACCAAGAGGCGTGGCTCTAAAGTACTGAAGGAGGGCTGGATGGTGCATTTTACCAACAAAGACAGAATGGTGAGTTGGCAAAATAATTGTTGCAACCCTAATTTGTTATGGAAGTACAGTGGAACCTCATTATAGCAACTGTGAATAGCAACAAAAACTGCCTTTATACCAGATTTGTGTTACGTATATCCAGACAATTTATTTATAATATAGAGAGGTGGTGCACATAAAAGTTATAGTGAAGGTGTTGTCATAAGCCATGCTCTTTATAACGAGGTTTCACTGTATTCTTTGGGGTGGACGACACAAATGTCTTTCTAGGTGAGTTGCTGGCCCAACCCTCACCCAGGCTTTCTTCATACACACTGTGACCCTGACAGGATGCAAAAACATGCGGGGGATTTCATTTCAGTTCATAATAGGAGTAAAGATAAAGTTTGTTTCAATTCATAATCACTTTCTGAAACATTTTTGATCTTATTTGTTTGTGAAAATCTTGTTAGTGTGCACATAATTTTCAAAAACAGTTTTGTTTGGCTGTTTGTTATGATTGGTGTTAGTTCCAGAATTATCTTCTGAATTTGGTGATGTGTGGTTTTGTGTGCTTGAATATTGGCTAGTGAACAATTTCAGTCAAACAGCAGCTTAGTCATAGGTTACAATCAATTATTTTTTGTGTATGTTTAAAGACTGGTACAGAATGTCATTTTTCTTGGACATGAGAGTGAGTAACACAGATGCACAAGAAAGTACAGTACATACACACTTTCTATAATGCCAGCTAGTACACAATAAGAATGCACAGATATCAATTTTTACTGCTACTGATCGCTATACCAATACCTTGAACCTTAACTGATACTCACAGATACCGATATCTGTATCTATACTCACATTTGCGTAGCAGTACCGGTGGTGAAAGTGAAAGCATGGGTGACAATGCATGTAACACTTTACTTCTTAAATTGCGTGCGATAACAGCTTTACTTTAAGCATGATAATAGTATATGAATGTTCTTACATAGGCTTATCTTTTTGTGTGAACAGTTCTAAAAAATACTATTTGTAAGTCATTTTCAAACAATTATAGTTTTCTTATATGAATAAAATAAGAATTTAAATTTTTGGCAAAATGTAACAAAAACAGCAGTCTACTGGCTAATGCTATAACAGCTTATATAGCTTTTTATTGTATGGTGTCCTCACATTGAGTAATCCATACACACTGCACATGCCCATGAGCAAGAATGTTAACTGTTGATATAAATTATGTAACTGCATCTTAACTTAACTGGGCTCCATATGTCCTATATCAGAACCCGCTCAATCCTAGAGTCAGCTTGTCAAACTTCCTATATTTCCAGTTATGTATTTTACTCTTGGTTTGGTCCGTTAATTTCAGCGCAAAAGACACTACTGGCGCCTGGACACGAAGTCGGTGACCTTATTCCAGAGTGACACAGGCTCCAAGTACTACAAGGAGATTCCTCTGGCTGAGATCCTGGCTGTAGAGGTCGCTCGTATTCCTCAGGGAGGTAAGTAGTTGGACTTGCTTGTCGTGTAGTAAGCTGGTGTAGTCATGCACCTTCAGTTTGTCCTCAACAGCATTGTATTTTTAGAATATGATACTGTATATGATAAGCATTTAGACTTATGCCTCGCTTCATCGTTACGTTGTTGTGGGTTTGGTCTGGCTCAGGCCTCGGGGTGTCTTAATCGGGCTAATGAGCGACCAGGAGAGGCTATAGATATCCCGGAGTATGCTGCTAAAATTCATCATGTTGCGCTCCTGCAGCTGGTTTTCTACACTTTTATACATACTTTCTACAGAGGTAGGGTAGTGATGGTTCTTTTTTGGATGTCTTATGATGCGGCGGAATTACTCCTACTGGCAGAGTATTATTAACTTGCAATGCCTGCTGACGCTGTTACGCAGTTTCAGCCTTCAACTTCTCAATCAGTTCTCTTTCTTCCGGGGTTATCTCAATGACTAGAATCTTGTCGTCAAGACATCAGGCACAATTTTCACTGGTTCACGTTAAAGTCTCTACATGTACAGGTTACAAGCTCACTGGATTTATGTTAACGTATTCGCTGAATCACAATTACTCAATTTACAATTAAAAGTTCACAAACTATGATTCAGTGATTACAAGTTACAATTTCGCTAATTCACTATAATAGTGTAGTCGTTTAACTACGAGCCTTGTGCACTGAAATTCACATTGATTACCTTTCACTTACGGGGGAAACAAATGTGCGCTACATGGCAGCTGAAGAGTTGTGGAAGGGTGTGTTTCCTTTTACTATACGTATGGCTAGGATGCGTCTCAATAACTCCCTAAGCAAGTTAGACACAGATAAGGTTAGGATCGGGTTTAGGCTCCTTTTTCAAGAAGCAATTCTGGGTTTAGAGGATGTTGGGCTTAGGCTCCATTTTCAAGAAGTAACCCTTTTGAGATGGAGGAGGGTGCGTAGGCTTGCGCGGGAAGGAGAAATGAGCCCTAGACTGGTGGTCTGGCTAGACGAGTGCCCTCCTTATATACCCAGGAGGGTGGCTGAAAGTACCGTTACTGGGTGGAGTATTGGCCGTAGAGAAGAAGGGAGGCTGTCTGCTGGCTTGCAGGCGGTCCCCTGAACACCCATAAAACTTCTAGCGCTCGGCCAAAAATACGTTAATATGCTGAAAATTTCCAGCAATGCTGTAAAAATGTCAATTTTCCCAAGAAGTAAATACACAAACGTTAACACAAATACAATACAGTAGAATCCCATTGTTACAACCCCCTTTATTACGACAATCCCATTTTGAAACTCTTTTATGAGGAAACCATGAAAAATTTGGGTCAAAAAAGCTGTGTTGCTTTTTTCTTGGTGATTGATGTGCTGTAAGAAATGCACTGCTAAAATTAAATAACACCCCTCCTGACTGCCCATGCCATCCAATAACCATTCACTCCTATCATCCACTCCCTGTTGTGTCTCGTGTACGTCGTAACTACAGCCACAATGCCCCAACCATAACTGTCACGTGCAACTTACATCTTGTCTGGCCGAAAAGCAGAGCCACATGTTTGTCTATCCCCTCCCAATCTCCCAGCCATCATCTTTGTTTCTGTGTCTGATGATGGGCCAGTGGTTTTGGGAAGGGGGGGAGGGTGGTGTTGAAGACCTGTTTCTTTTTTACCTCATTACATCACTGCAAAAAAGGACCAGCATGGCGCTCAGTCCGTTAAAGAAACAAAGAAAACAGCACAGCGTTATCTCATCTTTTTTATTCTAGCTTTACACCAGGTTGTGAGCATTAGAATTGAGCTCGACTTGACCTTGACAACTTCCGCTGAATTATTGATCACTCGGCATGTGAGCTATATGGCTGTGCAATTCACAGCGGTGTAAAAACTGGTGTATGACGCAAATACAGTCCAGTCGTATGTGGCATGTGGGCTGATAAGGTTTTTGATTACGCTCACTCAACAGGGCAGTGATAAGAGCTACTGCTGCCAGATCACCAAGAACCAATTTGCCTCTATCCGCAGTGCAGAGTAATAAACTGGTTTCGCAGTTCCATGGTTTTATGATTTTTCCTTTAGGCCTAGAACTTTAAGTGACAAATAATTCAGTCATTATTTTATATGTGACAACACCTTTAAAAGTCAGTTTATGGCCCTATTGAGGGGCACCAAATTCGCGTTCGTAATAGACGTTTTGGTTTTTCAGAAAAGTATGCATTTTTTCGAAATATTTGTTCTTTAACAAACACGTTTATCAGTATTGTTTAAAATCTTGTAATGGAGACATAATGCAACAATTCTTGAGAGATTAACCAAAGAACATAGCCTCTACAACTGCGCTGAAAGGCTTTAAATCGTTGCAGTATACATTCATGTAAATAATACAAGTTGTTCTGTTGTGGCCTGTGTATGCTTCGCGCCTGGCATGCAGGATGGATCACGCACTCACAGCCAGCTGTGAGCAAGAAACAGACAACCCACGGCTAGAAGGCCGCTCTCCCCTCCCCTACCGTGCTCAACCAGACAAAGCACGCGGCGTAGCCAAATCGCCACATGCATCATGAGTACACTAGATTTTCAACTTCAATGTCAACGACTTAACAAAATCAGTATAATAAAATTAAAAATAATAAGTTAACATTTCAATAATAAATCATATGATTTTTCCACAGTAACTTAATGGAAGTGGGCATGTACGCTGGTTTTTTGTGACGAGGAACTGAAGATTGCTTTTTAGAATAAATTTTTTTTTATGGATGCATCTGACTATTGAAATTACTGTACTGTAATTTACAATGGCGGGGAACTTTTATTTGTACGATAGATACGGGAAAGACGATAATTGGAAAATCGACACATGCGGACATTGTTATCATTGGTTATAATAGGAATTACGTCGGGACCATTAAAAAATTACGATACATGCGGGAAAACGATACATGCGAGTACGATAGATAGAGGTTCGACTGTATTTGTGTTTAGTTTAAAAACTCATTTTTTACACCACAGATGACTGAATGTAAACTTTATTAAAAAAATTGTAAATTTTTACTTATAGCGCTACTTGGTGGGTAAAATTCTGCCTAAAATGTCCCTATTCCTCTATTATGACCCTCCAATTTTTACGATCCTTTTCCCGGAAACTGTGAGGAATCGTAACAACTGGATTCTATTGTAAATTCAACGTTATTATGTTAAAATTTGCTGTATATACAGTTGTCTCCTCTGAGTTCATAATTGCTGTCTGGTGTGGTTATTGCCTCGTCGGTGGCTTTTTTACGTAACGATCTTTGGTGGGTAGCAAATACAAAAATACATGAACGGTAAACATAAATACCTCTAGACTCTGAATTTATGAAATTACGGCAACACAGTTCACAATATGGAATTTGTGATTCCTTGGATGAAATTATGGTAGGCCTAACCTCCTCGTGTGTATATAAATATTGGGCCGAGTGTAAAATAGTACTAAAGCACCTTAAGCGGTGCATCAACATGAAACGTCAGAGCTACCACAGAATCGTCTGTACAGGTTGCAGCTCTTCATTCAGTTTCAGTAGAGAATGTGGAAGAGGTAGAGTGTTGAGTAGCTTTAAACACTGCAGTAACAAAGTAAGTGAACCACTCCTCGTAGTAATGTGCTAGTGAATCTACTGGTTCTCTTGAAGGATCCCTTCTTGCCGCCTTTGAAGTGGAAGGAGGCTAGATTCACAGTGGTCCACCTAGGTCAAGATGGTGTAGTGCATGTAGTGTCATTACATACCCCTCAAGAGACTTCATTAAAAGAGCAACCAGTCTGCCCCTTTTTTTCTGGAGAATGAGAGAGTGTACTTCAGATTGCTGCCAATTTAGGCTGTGTTAGTGTTGTTGAAAATTAATTTGGTGGGTTGATTGTTATTCTGTAGGAACTAAGGACAGCTTTATTGTGTTACATGAAAATAAGTTATGTGCAAGACAGCACTAGAAGGCAGCATGGCTTGGTAGAGAATGAATACATACACTCAAACAACCCCTGTATGTTCACCTGTTTTCATTGTTAATAGGACAATGGCGGGAAAGGCCGCTAGGCTACTGATTACAATTTTAGAAAATAGAGAGTTGCACAAATACTTACAGGTGGCACATACAGATAGAGAACACATACACACAGATGGACGAACACATTTCTCTGCAGAAGAGCGGTCACAACGTTTCGCCGACTACATCGGTTTCATCAGGTGACGAGTGGAGACACAGTGAAGTCTATTGTCCGGTGCGGTGGCGGCGGCGGTGGTGGTGGTTGTTAATTATCTTACAGTATTGTTAATGTTGTTATAGTAGAGCCAGGAAAGGCTACTAATTACAAAATTTAGTTGGACCTGCACAAGTACTTAAAGAATTTAATTTTTCTTATAGGTCAAGAACGCATACATAAAACACAATTTTTTTTTTCATGTAGTTGTAACACTTTGCTGGCTGGTTCAGCTTCCTCATGGTGTCAAGCCATTCAGCTTCCGAGGCAGCTTGCCCAACCAGCAAAGTGTCCAGACCACACAAAAAATCCAGTTATCTGTCGGTTTTTGTGTTTACTGGACTTGCAAGTACAATTCTGTATGCACTTGTATATTCCTGCTTGAATGTTATTGTAAGTTGCATGATTAATTTTGGTAAATTTTTGATTTTACTATGTCATTTTGTGAAAAATATTGGCTGTCAAAAAGGTTTGTACAATGATTTTCAACAGAAATGTTTACAATTCGAGCAATTTTACAGGTAAGATGTTTCGCTGCAAATCAGCTTTAAGTTGACTTGAGGAATGATAGCGTAATGCTTGGTGTTGGCAGATGTGATGCATTGCTTCGAGTTGCGCACAGCAAATGTGGACTACTACGTGGGGGAAGACCCTCTGTATGGGTTGAAGGAAGGGGTCACCAGCAGCAACAACCTGCCGCCCTCGGACAGTGGCATAGGAGCTCACCTCGCCAAGAGCTGGGAGACCAGTATACGGCAGGCGCTCATGCCGGTCACCTCAAACACCAGTAAGTCCACTGCCTAGTCTGGTTAGTTAAGTCATCTACCATCACTTGCTAATCCTAAGAATTTGCATGTTACTGTATTTACTCGTATTATAGCTGCATGTATTTGACCAAATTATTTGGGTGAAGCCATTGTAAGGTTTCAGGCAAACTTTTTTTTTTTTATTTAAAGGAGGTAAAAAAAAACATGGTTGACATAGGCCTGGAAGACAGGGAATTTGGTGTGAGGTCAGCAAAAATTTTATTTACTGTATATTGTCAGAAATATAAAGCTTGATCTGTAGTGTCAATAAAGTAATTTAATTAAATGTTCGTGATCTCTTAATTGTTTCTAATAATTGATATTGATGTCAGGATTGAAATAGGTAATGGTTAAAATATTTTCATTGATGTTAGTCAAATAAAGTCCAGGATAATTTCTCTAAGTGTTTGTTCATAAAAATGGCCCAAACATACGTTCAAGTGCATAGTCAGTGCTCTCGCAAGTCTCGGATCTCCAGTTCCAAGATACAGTACGAGAGTGCCCAACTAGTTCTTTATATGACATGTACAGTATAACTTCATAATTACGAGTATGGGCCTTAACGAGGCCTTCATAAATACGAGTGATTTGCAATGCACAGTCAGTTTGTATATGCAATTTAAAGTAAAAATGTTAGGTATTTACGAGTGGTATTTTCATGCACACATTCGTAGATACGAGTGATTTGCCTTAAAAAAAAAAGAAGAAATTACTGTAAAAACGCTAAATGTAGACGTTTATAACATTTAGATTGATTACCGCACCGTGACAAAACATTATTTTAACGCGCGGCGGTGAGTATCGGGACGGGAACGGCACATGTGGCAACGCTGCACTAGCCGACTTGCGACGTCCGGCAACGCTGCTCGGAGCATCCTTCTCTCTCCCATTGTCTCTGACCTACATTTCCACGCTCGCTGTTTATCTGGCTCGAATCGCACACCTCTCTCTCTCAGATAGTGTCTGCGGTAATTGTTTATTGTGGTCACGTCTCGATACGTGTCTGATTTGAACTGATTTATTTGTTTGTTGTTTTTGCTCAGTACATTTGGATGTAGACATTAGGTACTGCGTGCAATTATCGCTGTAGTTTTTATTATCACGACACGTGGTAGAAAAAACGTGTTTGCAACAATGGCTTGTATTACTAATGCTGGCAAATGTAAGGCCATAGACGTTGCTACAAAATTCGAAATAATCCAGGTATGTGATAAAGGATGTGTAAGCAAGACTGAAATTGGTAGACGCTATGGACTAAGCAGTTCAACTCTGTTTACCATCCTAAAAAACAAAGAGAAAATTAAGGATGCTGTCCTAAAGGAAAATATTGCAGTGCGCAACAAAACTTTGCGTGGTGCAGACCACTCGGAGCTGGAGACAGTTTTGTTTGAGTGGTTTTCACAACAACGTGCAGCAGGCCTACCTATCAGCAGACCGATGTTTAAAGCCAAGGCCACGGAGTTTGCCTTACGAATGAAAATCGACGACTTCGAGTGCAGTGAAGGCTGGCTACACCGCTTGAAGAACCGCCGGGGAATTGCCATGCACAAAATATCCGGTGAATCTGGAGGCGTGAGTGAGGCTGCAGTCAACGACTGGTATCCGGTCCTTCACGAGATATTGAATCGGTACGAACCACAAGATATTTACAACACCGATGAGTCTGGAGCATTTTACAACTTAATGCCGGACAAAACTCTTGCTGTGAAGGGGGACCAGTGTAAAGGGGGGAAAAGAAGCAAAGAGCGACTGACTGTTCTGTGTTGAGCAAATATGGACGGGTCAGATAAGATGAAACCCTTTGTGATTGGGAAATCGGCAAAACCTCGTGCCTTCCGCAGTGTTCGTGACATTCTGTGCACCTACACAGCAAATAAAAAAGCGTGGATGACTTCAGAAATTTTCAAGCAGTGGCTTCACTTCTTCGACGTCCGGATGGGGGTGAAAAATCGCAAATAGTACTTTTTGTCGATCACTGCCCAGCTTACCCGAAGGTAAACCTGAGGAAAATAGAACTTGTGTTTTTGCCTCTAAATTGCACAAGTGTACTGCAACCTCTCGACCAAGGCGTGTTCCGGCTTCTGAAACACCACTTCAGAACCATGCTAGTGAGTTCGTTGCTGAGGAAGGTGTCGTTGGGCAAGCCTTTTTCTAAAGTGGAATATCCTAGACGCCGTCAGAGCTGTTGCCGTGTCGTGGGAAAAAATCCAGCCAGAAGCTGTTGCCGGATGTTTCCGTCATGCGGGGTTCCGCCGTGATAACCCAGACGCCCAGGAACACCAGGGGGAGGAGGAAGTAGATGACCCGCAAGAACAGGCAGTTGAGCCACGAGAGAGAATGTTGGAACCTTCCTTCCAACAAAGTTGAAGTGTTGTGCACGTTCGAGTTCGTAGCTGCAGACAACGGTGTTCATGTGTGTGGTGAAATGATAGATGACGAGCTTACCCAACTGGCCACCACTAGCAAGGGCAGCTCTGATGACGAAGAAGAAGACGAAGACATTCCACGAGCTCCGTCTCAAGCAGTTGTGTTGGAAGCCCTAGACGTCATCAGCAACTTCTACAGGTCAACGAATGCTAGTGTGGGAGATCTTGCCACTTTCCAACAAGTGGAAAGCTTCGTTGTTAAACATAGTGGCGAAAAACTGAAGCAAGCGACCCTTGACAGTTTTTTTCGGAAATAGTTTTTTTTTGTAAATAACTCTGCTACGTGTCTTGTTTTAGTTTGTGTTTGCGTGTGTTGTAAATTTACCGTAACTTATATGTATTAGCCGCCGTGTTGTTAATACAGTGGAATCTCACTATAACAACAACTGTAAATGGCAACAAAAACTTTCTTTATAGCGATATCCAAATATTTTTACATGTATTATGGATAGATGGTGCATTATAAAGCTGTTGTTATAGGACAGATAATGTTATATACCATACTCTTTACAACGAGATTTCACTGTAATATTATTGGTGGAAACATTTCTACATTTCACGAGATAAGTTACTGAAATCGAAAATGGCCGGCGTGGCAAAGAAAGGGTGAGTGAACATTTTCTAATGTGTATTTTGTTGATCTGTCATGTCTCTTGTGTTTGTTATATTTTTTTCTGCTGGCTTGATGTTACGGTCATAATTTTTTACGTCGCTAAATGTTTATTATAGGCCTAACAAAGGTGTCAATAAAATTTTTATGGGCCCAAGCTATTTTGTAAACATTGCATTAAAACATTTTAGTTGCCGTTTTTCAATGAAACATTTGTTTGGTATTCATCACGGCCGCTGCGGTCGGTCATTGTCTTTTTTTGTGTTGCGTGGTAAAGCCTGTACTACAATCACCGTACGTAATAACAGTAGACGTGTGTGGGATGCCTGCTAAACACAAATTACGGCCTCAAATGGCCGCCGTTAAGTGCCGTTATTTCATTACGGTCACGTAGCCGCGATTGTAGTAAACGCCTAACTTGTGAAAATTGTGAACTCCAGACCTTACAAATGACTAGCGACGCAATTACACCTTACGTCCTTACTCAGTGGCCGCAAGATATCTGAAAGCTTGGGATGGGCATGGGACACGTCACACATGGAGTCAGACGCGCATCTGCGCATGTGTCCACGATAAGATAACCCCTCCTACATGTACACGACCCGGAAAAATACCGTCACGCAGGCTTTCAGATATACTGCGGGCACTGCATAACCAGCGGCCCGTCATACTTGGCCGCTGTTTACTGTTTAATAGAAGAGATATTAGCAGTTCTACATAATTAACAAGTCTCATTCCCTTCTAAAAATTGATAAAAATATCTGGTAAGACATTTTTTTTTATCTGTCCTCGTTTGTTACGAGTTTTCGTAATCACGAGGATTTTGGTGCTGTTATCAAGTCTCGTAATTATGAAGTTACACTGTACATATGCAAAAAATTAACAGTATGCCAACATACTGTGTTTGTTTTCTGTTGCCAAAAAGACAAATGTCACCTTTATGCACGATTCATTAAATTACTTTACAAGCCTTTAAAAACAAGTCTGCGACCATTATGCAAGTAAATACAGTATTTGAAAACTTAATCTTTAGTACGGTGGAAGACTAATTTATGTAATGTGTACAAATATGGGAACAATGGGATTTATTATAATTTTTTTATTTGGACCTTTGATACCTTAAGTTACAATAAATATCTATGGCAGAGCATTATGGAAGGGTAAATACTCGCTGCCTACACTTGTAAGTCGCCTCTCCTAAACATTTGCTTGATTAGGCCTTAATTCTTGAGACATAAATTTACATCACTAAAAAGTAGCATCTTTAAGGGTGCTGTTTACCTGCGCCTTAGAGGCTCAGAAGTGACAGATCTACCTATAGGGGTGATTACGAAGCACGCATATCAAATGACATATTGTTACAACAGGCCAAGCACTGAATTAGCGTGCAAGATTTCTACCAATCCATTTTTACTAAGGGACTTTAAGCAGTGACAATATAATTTTACTGGTGGAAAGTCTGTAGCAAGCTTAGTGCACATTCTGAGTTTAACATACATCTGGTGAGTACATTTTGAAGTTTGACAACCTGAAAAGCCATTTAAGCTATATTGAAGGTGTTTTAATGAACATGGTGTTTTAGCAATGGCATTTTGTTCTTGTCCGAAGTGTGTTTTCTTTCCATACAATGACAGTCAGCATATGTGGAATAGCTTAGTTAAAATAACCTATTTAAGAACACACTGCAACACCTTTGAAGTGTGTATAAGGCGACACACTTATGGCTGTCATATAGCTGAATATTTTTTTCCTATTTAAAAGCAGAAGAAAGAGAGCGATAAGATTGACATTAGCATACACAGCAGTTGCCCTATTGCTTCTGTGTACAAGCCACTGGACTAGTGTCATTTAAATTTTCATCAATATAATTTGTACTACTGTATGGCAAAAACTATGACTATATAATTTTTGGGTGAAAATGTTCTGCGAAATTCATACACATTGATCTCTTTATAAGTGTAAGTCTGTAGATGTAGAACATATTCATTTAGTAGTTTTGTAAAAAAAGTTGACCTCCAACACTTCATAATGCAGTTCCAGTTTCAGGTGTGGGTCTAAGCTAGCTTTTTGTATTATACTACTACAGTCAACTCTCGATTATACGACCCTCTCGAAGTACCGTAACAACCCTTTTACCAGAAACTGGGGGGAAAAAATAAAAAAAAGTTTAAAACAATTTTAATTCAAAGAAAATAGCAGAAAAATGAGTTGCATTTATTATGGCCGCAAATGATTGCAGTTATTGCTCGAAAACGTACACTGCGTGTTTGATTTACAAGTAGTACTACGTTGCTGCCCCTTCCTCCCGCGCGACGTGATGACCAGCCGGCCGGCCCGAATGCCCCTTCCCTTTCCCCTGCTGGTCGGCGACCCGCCCGCCTCCTTCACTCCAGGCGCCGGCCAACCATTCCAATAAGGCAGTTCGCTCACCCCTTTTTCATCATGTGCGCGCTGTAACTTTTTGCCACTGATTTCTAGTGCCCTTGGATATGGTAGTCTGTCTTTGTGCCTGTGATATTACGATTATACGTCGTGTTTATTTAAACTTGATTATGTTTTCAGTTGTGTTAACTAAATGCTGTTAAAGAGAATTACCACCATTATGTCATTTAATACACAATAATGTTTATAAATCATTATTCTTTTAACAAGTGGAAGCAGGACAGTTCATAATTTTTTGACACTACCAAACGTCGGGTACATGTCTCAGATATGCGTGGCACATGGTAGTACGACACTTGACAACTGCGCGTCTGGTGTGAGTCACTAGCCCACACGCCACACGTTTGCTCGCGTCCACACACACACACACACGCACATGCACATGCAATCGGTTTGTCCGTAAATAACAGCTGTGGATACACTTTTGTACGTCAGTGAAAAAATGTGAAACAGCATTGTGTACGTTTAAAGTTGTTTGTGAATGTGTTATCCAAGTTTATTAACAATGATCAACATCTTGATGTTTGTAATTGTTTACTGTTGGTGAACTAATTGAAACTGAGTATCAAATCCCTCTCCATGCACATTGGTGAAGTGTAGTTTATTTTAAAACGGCCGCCGGTTGAGCTAGAGAAGGGAAAGAACTGCAAAACAAAGGGATTAGCGTTATCGTCACGTCCCATCTGCTGAGCGAGCGTCAGGAGCTGTGACTAGGTAGTGGTCAAAAAAGGTACAAGTGACATAGGTTAGACACGTTGTGTATGTTATTTTTGAACTAACCAGTTTCCAGATAGGTCGTAGCGCATACAAATTATCGAACACGTGTGATTGGTCGCTCGCTGCAAAGACAAGGTCCCAGGAGAGGCAAACAGCTTTATTAAAATGTGTGTTGTGCCAGCTAGATGTACCGTTGCCGGCAAAGTTTGTGCCTGATGTGTCGAAGAAAAGTCTTAGATGTCAACCATTACGTACGTTCATTGCAGAATGTATGTGCCTATTGTTGAAATAAATTACTTTTTCAATCAACAACATTGCGATAGTATCTTGTAAATAGTTTTGAAACATCAACATTGCTGGCACTTAATTTACGTTGCTGACGATAGACAAGTTTCATTATCATGATTTCATGCTTGACGTTGAGCTACAGAAAGGTCGTACCCTATATGCACGTCCAGAGAATCCATTTATTAAAAATACCTCATTCTATTGAAAAATATAACTATTTCAATAAACTTTGTTATGGTATTCTTGCAAATGACTTCCAAAAACGGTCGTTGTGGCCGCAAGAATATATATTCCCGGCGATGTTTTTGCTTAATTTTGAGCCAAAGAATGGTCATATATCCGCTTCCAGTGTATCTATTTATTCAAAATTCTTCACTCTACTGAAAAATATTACTATTTCAATCAACTTTGTTGCGGTATTCTTGCAAATAATTTCCAAAAACGGTCGTTGTGGCCGCAAGAATATATATCCCCGGCGACGTTTTTGCTTAATTTTGAGCCAAAGAAAGGTCATATATCCGCTTCCAGTTGTATCTATTTTTTCAAAATACTTCACTCTACTGAAAATATTACTGTTTCAATTAACTTTGTTGCAGTATTCTTGCAAATAACTTCCAAAAACAGTCGTTGCGGCCTCAAGAATATATATTCTCGGTGACGTTTTTGCTTAATTTTGAGCCAAAGAAAGGTCGCAAATCCACTTCAATTGTATACTTTTAAAAATAACGTGTTTGCTTTTCAAAATCAATGTGTTATCATTTTATAAAAACACATAATTTTTGCTCCAAAGACGAGTGAACTCCGATTCAATGATAAAAAACAGTAAATTTGACATTTTAGAGGTCGGGGATCGCCGAAAATTTGTCAAAATTCTAATAACGACCCTATTCCCGGGAATTGGGAAGGGTCGTTAAATGGGGAGTTTACTGTACTGGTATTTTGCTGTCTATGGAAAGTAAAGTACTAGTTTATTGGTCATGGTACTTTCGTAGTCTATCTTGTTTTTAATTTTCATTTACGTTTATTAATTTTCTGCCTTTTTAACATGACTGTTTCTGTTCTCAGATTTTAATATAGTAGTAGTTTGTGTAGCTAAGTAAACATAAATAACTAGAAGTTGATGCTATTTTTTTTCCAGAGACTGATGATACAGGCGAACCAGAAGAAAGGGTGACAGACATGAGCCAACTGTATCAAATTTTCCCCGACGAGGTTTTGGGTTCAGGCCAGTTTGGAATTGTGTACGGGGGTAAGTTTCCTAACCTAGCTGTCACTCAACTCATATCTCTCCAATAGGTGGCCTGCCCACAGTATTTCTGCATCCCTTATACATAGAACTAAAAAAAATAATAATCCTTACTGAATTAACAATATGGCCCTGCCTGTCACTAAGTCGTGAATAGAAGTGGGAAAATATGCTGTTGTGATTTTTATGTGTAGACTCAAGAAATAACGCAGTGGTAAGGTAAAGGATTAATATGCGCGCAGTGGTAACCATTGTAGCTTGTAGGCCGCCACACTTGTTTAGCAAACTGGTTGCTGCTCGCTAAAAATACTTTGCACCCAAGGGTTTTTTTAGCATTTGCGAAACATACTATTTACGTTTACTGCAATAAATGTACTGTAAAAAGTTGCCATAAATAGTATAATTACAGTGTACCCTCAATCTAACGACATCGGATCTAACGACATTGGTGATCTTGAACAGTTGCCTGTTCAGTTCTGGTATTTTGGGATGGTGTTAGTTTCAAGCATGAGGTTCTGGATTGGTTGACTATAGTTTTCGCTAGGGGTGCTCCAGTCGTCTGAGCTGTGCCTTCCCCTTTTGACTTCGGACCTGCCACTCCACTGGCCATGGAGGGGAAGGCCTGGAGGAGATCAGGGGGTAGTGTCGGCGGAAGGAGGGGCATAGGAGTGGACGCCTGGTGAGGGCTCACTCTTGTGTGGTGGAGAGAGCTTTGTGTGTTGAAGGCGTTGCTCCCCCGGTTACACCGGACCTGTCGAACTTGGCTGACTTCGAGTGGGGAACCGAGGAAGGATCCCGGCAATCTCCTGATATACCGGGAGGCATGGCTTGTGCTTGCGTAAGCAAATGCTCGCGAGGACGGTTGTGAGTTGTGCTACAGTGAGAATATTTCACAGGGACAGCAGGTCGGTGAGTTAGAAAAGGAATTAACTTCATTTCTTCCGACGGGACATTTACCGTTGCCGTGGAGAAAGCGGCGCCGACTGCCTTTTGAATGTCGTATGGGATTATGTTTAGCGAGGTGGTTACTGCTACCGAGGTGTAAGACTTTTCTAGGGACAATAAATCAAAGTTGGTCTGAAGGAGGTGGGGACTTGTTGTAGGCAGATCGGGGTGGAAATGGGGTTATGTAGATTGAATCCAAGTACTTAAAAGTGACGTCTTTATATTGGAGTAGGCATATTGCAAATAATGTGGTACCTGATTTGATATGTGTATTATTTAAGGTGGTGTTGAAAGCGAGTACAATCGTGGATAAATATGTTCAGCGTGTTATTGTTTATTACAGTGAAAGGAATATGTGTGTATAATTGAACTTGTTAAAGAGATTGAGTTGGAAGGAAAGTTAGTGTTTTCGAATGGGACAACATCTTGAATGTAAAACGGAGTTAACGAAAATATGTAGAGTTTTAAAATGTTTCTGGTTTGTGTCTCTAATCAAGGTTTTCTTTAAGCAACTCGATCCACAATAGCTATAAGCATGTATTGGTAGCGATCTTGGGACTTGTCCTGTGATTAATTGAAAGCGTCTTAGTGGGCTTAGGCCTACCTGTTCTAGTTTGTGGGAGCCTGGTCTTCCGAGGCAAATTGTTTCGCGAGTACGAGCAAGCACGACTCAACTGCGCCACTCTGCTCCCATATGGGGCAAGTGGTTGCTATTATTTTGCGTGTAACCTTTAGTTGGAGACTACGTAGGTTTGGGTTAATACCAAGTAGTGAAACCTCTATCCATCGTTTTTCAAGGGACCAATGAGAAAAAACGATGCATGCGAGGAAACGAAACATGCAGGAAACACACTACACCCCCATTCCCCCCTATTTAAATAAAATAAAAACATAACCTCAAAAATTATTTTTAATATGTCCATCACATGAAAATTTTCACTTCAAATATGTGTGTATTGAATATGGTCGTAGCTCATTTGTATTACCGACGATCTAGTTTACCGTCAAAAGTGGCAATCCGGGACATTTGGTGATGTCAGCATGCTTTCACCGGGACATTTCTCTACCTCCTTTATTATTTCAAGGCATTCTTCAAGTGAACGAACAGATTTTGAAGGCCACGACATTGTTACAGCAATAGTTTATAAATACATTTCATAGGCCTTAAAATTAAAATAGTGTACTCCACTTGTTAACAAAATTCACAAAACTGTTGCTATCTAAATGGAAAACGTTACAAGAACATGATGCATATGGCGAAACGTAACCAAATACCCTAGAGACAATACCGGACAGCTCTATGCAAATACTAGGAGTAAGCTTGTGAAAAATAACCAAGCGATATGAGGTGAAACTAACTCATATCTTGATAGTATTTTTGTGTAATTACGTATTGTATTTTAGTATTTAACATGCTTTATTTAATTTTTTACGTATTTATCATACATCCATTTTTTATTTTCTTCACATAACGAAAATATGTTCTCCACAGAGAAATGTTTTCTAGAATTTTTATGTTGGCACGTACATCTGAAATCAATTAAATATGCGGTGCTGTTCTCTGGTGGTTTGACTTTATAACACAATCAGAATTCTCTCCATAGCGCTCAAGCTGTCCAGTATCGGTATGGGAGATGCAAAACAACGCTAGGAACAGCACTGTCGCGCCTTGCAGACTGCCGGAATGGTGATAGAAACATATTTTTTGTATGCATGGCAATGGAAACGCGAGTTTATTTTCGTTTTTAAGGACTCGTGTGGTTAAATGCAGGATTAAATTAATGTATGTAAAACCAATATTGAACACGACAAACTATTTAATACAAAATATGTAATAAATTGTTCAATATATGCCATATTATTTATTGAAGTGTGCATTAGAAGCGACGCGGAATAAAGCCGCATGGAGAGAGTGTAGCAGTAAACGATTTTGTTATGCGGAAAATATTATTTATAAAAAAAATATAATCTTTTTGGAAAACTACAAAAGTGATTAAAATTTGTGCGCACGAAAACTGTCCGTATAGAATGTTTATAGGTTACATAATGCTTGAAGGTTACTTCATGCTGTTGTTACAACATATATTAATATTATCGTTATTGCAAGTAGACTAATACATTATATAAAAAAGGGATATTATGACCTTGTAATTTTAACGTAACTAGATATTTACGAAACGTTCCGCAAACGTAACTTCGGAAAATTTTTTGTAACATTTTTTGTAGGAAAAATCTACTTTTCTAAAATAAACATATAACGGAAAATTATTTTTAATAAGACACGCAAACTAAGTTTTTATTTCAATGCTTAGAAATGCATAGACACGTCTACGACTGTATAATTTCAACAATTTAGTATACAGTAAATGGGCGAGGTTAGGCGTAACCTCATTAGATCTAAATAAACCAGTTATAATGAAAGAAACGTGTTTACTACAATACATACGGATTGGAAAAGAAAATACAAATAGGTAATACAGAATTAGTTTGGAGAATACTGTTTACAATATGAATACAATTAGATTGGCAGAAGATGCGATGTGTTAAAATGTCAACACTCGTAACGATATTTTTACGGTTACCTATCCACAGTGCTCTTTATGCATATAGAAACATATTTTTAATAATATGCATTTATTTTTACAATGAAGAACAGTACTATTGCCCCCTAGAATTTATTTATAGACTTTAAATAGCTTCGTTACACACTTATACAATATAGCGTCTGACGTCGGTATCACCATTCCGAAGGTTCAGAAGTTTACCACCAGATGTCAGCCACTTTGCATTGCATCTCCCATGTAGTGTATTTGACATAACCTCTCCGACTCTTGCGCTTGCGTTCGGCTGCCTTCGGCTTTGCTCGGAGTGCACAAAATGGCGGAAGAAAATTCCCAAAATTGTTGACGTTACTGCAATTTATTCACTACACTTTAATGAAATGCGAAAATAAAATCACACGTTTACTATAGAACAAAATGAATTTGTACACAATGCGTGTTTGAAATCTATTGAAAATAATTTGGATATCAACTTAAAAAAAATGTTTTCTCTATAAAAAAAAAATAACGTTTTTCTGTTGGTGGCAACATGTTTGTTGTTCGTTTAACGAAAATACGGCAATGTTTGTGTTTACACACACAACCTACAGTACGTAAAACGTTTCTTAAAATAAGATGAACGATTGCCAAACATATTTGAAACAATAACAGTGAAATTTATAGTCAAAACAAACTAAACATATTACGTTCGCCCGTATTTTTTACTACGGTAAATGTTTGCCTTGTGCGGTTTGATACATTGTTTACACCTGTTTGTTTCGAGAAGTGTATACGAACGTGGTATGAAAATGTAAAATGTAAGTTAACTTTTTTTTGTTGTTGACGTAAATGTCTGAACGGTCGATGCGGGAAACTTATGTATACAGTAGAATCCCGTCATAGCGAACACGGAAATAGCAAAAACACGGTTATAGCAAAGTCTTTTTGATGAACCGTTAAAAAATCACAAAAAAATTCCATGAAAAATGTGAATTTTATGAGTAGAAACATGTATGGTGAGTCGTGTGAAGCAGGCTTGCAGCGAGATTCGTAACCATGTGAAGCAGGCTTGCGGCGATGTACGTGACCTTGTGAAGTAGGCATTTGTTATCTTGACAGCCGGATGCACAGATTACCTCCACCCCTTGTGCCGACACCCCACCCCCCAAACTGAGACAGTTCGCTGGCACAGTCTCGTGAGTCATGCCTGGGCATCACACTTCCCTCCCCAAACTCAAACGCACGTTGTTCTAAAAATATAATAGGGTCCTTTATTTCCCCCCACACCTTTTCAACCCAGGTGACCGTTGTCATCGCGCTTTCAACCGTGTGTAGTTTCATATACAGCTTGCTTTTCTGATTTTATTTATTGATTACGATTTCTGATATTGATATGCGTACAGTTGTCGGAGACGTTGCTGGGTGCATAAGCCCGCTGCTCTGTCGCTTGGACGTAGATCCTGTGTATGGTTAACAAGAAAAGGGTTTCTCGAGTACTCTAACAAATGAGAGAGTTCAATAAGAATACATGTGTCTCTCCCTCCCTCAACCTGCTTGTACGTAAAAAAACACTGCCAGGCAGCAACATGAAAGCGGGGAGGTGGGGGGGGGGGAGATAAAATCAGGAAGGCTCCAATGCTGTAAGGCACTCCCAAAAAGCTTCTGCTCAGCTCAGATGACGACACTGCTTTTTGAAATAAGAACTGCGTGTTATGACTGAATAACGGCGGAAATATGCTGTTTCTTCACTAAGAATAATTGCCGCCGGCTGTGCTATATACCTGAGTCACACACACCATGCATACAGAAGAAATACTTCTGGGAGATACAATAGCGCTGTCTCTTTCCCTCAAACACTTGTACAACTACTCGTGCTTATCTCTGCTTAGCTTGCTACAGCTCATATTTTACTCCGTAGACCTTCAGCTTTTTGAGATAAGCAGCAAGGACGGCGGATGATAGGAAGCATTGGCATTACCGTCTCCTGTGTCTGTGCATTTGCTGTTCTGATTCACCTTCATGCTCACACAAGCGGTCGTACGTGTGTTTATCTTTTAGTTTAATGGCAATTTAAACATTTACTGTACACTAAACGTCCCATAAATTTGAGCGAGAATCAATAAATCGTATCATTATTTAAGTATTAGATACACCGTCAGGAAGAGCGTGGGAACAAGAGTAAGTCACCTTTTTTTTTTGTCTTGGAACGAGTTTGTTTGGACTGCTGAAGGGGAAGAAAATAAAAAGTAAAAAAAAAAATCACGTGTGGTGGGCCGTGTGTGAAAACGAGCATGTGTAGCTTTAGCACTGCTTTTCAACGAACTGTCAGCGCCCTCGTAGGTCAGACATGTTTTCTGTCGGCACACTGCCGGAATAAATTCACAAACTTGTAACCCTGCTCAAAGTCAATGCGTACACGTGCGCGAATTTCTCTTACTACTAATTGTCTTCGAACTTAACTTCGTGCCACCGCTAAACACAGTTCACGACTAGTGCGCGAAAATTAAGCAACTACCAATGTTGGCATCGGCTTATTTTTCCTGGCAAATAACACTATCATTACCTGCCCAACGGACAAATGAACAAATACATCACTTGTCCGAGTTGATTTTTGTGTGTCTCGGGCAAGCGCACAAATTATTTGACGCATGCTACAGTGTGAAAGGGCACACAGAATTATCATCAGAACATGCATGCTAAAATAAATAAATAAATTACTACATTCGTCAAACTTATAACATTGGTTTGCAGCAGCCGGCAGTGTAATCATGTTGCCTGCCGGCATGTGCACTCTTGCAGTGCGCCCGCACGGGCGAGACACCGCTGAGGTGGTCCAGCGATAGATAGCCATACTTACATGACGCGGCGGAGATTTTGGCCTGTTTTGACTTAGCGAATAGTCGCACCCATACTTGTTGGATATCATTGTAACCAGCGTATACTTACCTGTTAAAATAAACCTATGTTTCCTTAAAATAACGTACTACTTTGTAATTAAATAAAATTAAAGACTGTTTTAATGTAATTTTTGAGTTTAGGGGTCAGAATTGGGCAAATTCGGCTATAGCGAAGATACTGCTATAGCAAAGTTCGAACCCAGAACCGTGACATTTCGCTATAACGAGACTATACTGTATATGAACGATCCATGTGGATTTATTTAACATTGTTTATATAGGCAATTTGTCGGGACCATGAAAAATGATCAATGGATCCGGGAAAACAAAAGAAACGGGAACGATGCAACGAGGTTACACTGTATAGGTATACTAGGCTTGTGTAGAGGCAGACGCCCTGGTGTTATAAAGTGACATAGTAATGGCAGCACCTTCGGACTTTTTATATTGATTGGGGCATGCGGATTTAGTAATTTACTTAATTGAACGAGGTGTTGTTGTTGAAGATGAAGAAACTATAGTTGAATTGCGTCAATGGGCTATTACATGGTTCAGGGAAGAGGAGGAAAGTATAATATACATTGTTCGCCTTGATTGTCAATATGAGAGTAACGTGGATGAAAAATGGACGCGTGATCTGGTTAAAACATTGCCGTGTATAGAATCCTGGGAAGTAAGGTCTGTGCTTGAGTTTATTATTAAACATTTGTATATTCTCAATTTAAAACAGGTGTCGGAGGAAAGTTTGTTGATAGGCCTAGCAGTGAAATGTATGGGGCCTTTTGCCCCAGTTTTGGCAGAGGCTCTGTTGGCGGATGTGATAAACAAGGTGGAGTATCTTGTTCGAGGTATCTTGTCGCGGGTGTGCCCAGTGAGTGTACAAAGAAGTTACGTAAGGCAATTTGTGGACCGTTTTCAGAGGCCGGAAGAGCCGTTTATAAATTTCGTAGAGTCTGTTATGGACTATAGCAGAGCATTGGGTGAACATCGAGAGGAAAAAGATTTGATCGCCGCAATTATGGGTAATATTTCACCTACGACGAGAGCCGCATGTAGCTTATGTTTGTTTCCAAACTCATTAGTGGAGTTAAAAGCAATGGCGATTGAGATTCAGGGTCGCGAGCAGCAGAGTCGTGAATACGATAAAGAATTCTCGTAGGATAAGAGAGATAGTGTAGCGAAGGGGTCGGAAGGGAAATCACGGGTAATGACGATAAACGAGGTGGAAGGGGCGATGCCTTTACAACGGAGGCCGGGCAGATGCGCCAATTGCGGTAGATGGGGCCACTGGACAGTGGACTGTAAGAAAGAAAGAATCGACGTAAGGGATAGGCGGTGTTTTAGATGCAGTAAGACTGGACACGTCAAAATGCGATGTTTGGAAAATGTGCAGGGGCGTACCCTCTACGCCCTCTTAGGTCATAATTCACGCCGGGCAAAAGGAAAAAGTAACAGAGACATAATTCTTGGGCGCAAGTAGGGGGACAGAGGTGCCAACTACTACGGATTATCCGTAGTTTATACGAATTACGATGGTTTACTACGGAAGTACGGATCCTGTTGATAAACTACGGATTTATTAGCTACCGCCCGACTGTAAATGAATAGGCATGTTCCATTGTGTATGCATGTATTTCAATTCGTAACTCTGTGGATCATTTGACGCGCTGTTTCTTTTCCCACG
>PNEQ01069955.1:0-16240 GCA_003012365.1 Medauroidea extradentata | reverse complement strand
ACTTTTTTAGTTTGCCGAAGCCATATTTTGGTGATGGTAGCGTATTTACAAACTAGTGTGTTTACACTTTGCGCGGCACGCGTCGGAAGGTTCTCGTATGTCGTACGTATCTCATACAATCGATTGTTCATTTACTTCGGGCGAGACCGCAGTCTTCCGACTTATCGATTAGTTGTTGATGTTGACTCATGCAGTCGAACGAGTCGTGCTCGTGCGTGATTATTCATTATTGTTTCTTCTTCCGCTGTTCGGCCATATTGGAAACTTATCCACGTTGCCGTATTTTAACGAACGTGTGTTGATGTGAATGTTTAAATTCGAGTATGAGTTTGAAAGAGAAGAGTGTTGAGAAATATCGTTCAGAATATTCACAGTTGTGGACACGTTTAAGTGCTTCAAATGTATCTCAACAACACGTGTTTTGTGAAGCGTGGAGTTGTGGCTTCAATGTAAACACGGTGGCAAAGATGCCGCCGTCAATACATAGTTACGGTAAAAACCGCAAAGCATTTTCGACGTTAGAAACTTCTAGGTAAAATATATTATAATTAAGTGATGTAGATCCAACAACAAATGCCGAAGTTACCGACAAACAGGTAATGTCATTGTGTATAGGCCTACACATTTACAGGCAGCGCTAGAATCGCCGTAAGAAATAACCGTAAAAATTGAACATACGCTACACACTTTCGAGTGCTGCATGCTATAACATACCGTACCGCTGCTTAGCCGCCGTAAGAGGGATGGAAACCTGTTAATTTCTTACTGTGCTGTCACTGTTATTTCTACACGGCTACTTTAGGGTCAATGTAGCATTGGCTTTATATAATACGTTCCCAAGGAAAACTACTGAAAAATACGGATTTTTCGCAAAATGACTACTGAAAGCTTTGGTAAATGGTTGGCACCTCTGGGGGGATTGGACGTCTGGGCCCTGATGGATTCCGGTCCTGCTAATAGTTTAGTTAGTTGGAGGTTGTGGGAAGACCTTAGCAGCCGGAATAAAAGTTTACACAGGAGGTTTCAAATTTTGATGGTCCCGGAATTTATAATGGCGGATGGGTCTAGATTAGAGTTTGAAGGAAACGTGACGTTGCATTTTAAATTAGCAGGTTTTTCTTGAAATTATCGTTTTGCTATTATTAAAGATCTATGCACTCAGGTGGTGCTGGGGCTAGATTTTCTTGGACATATGCAAGCAAAAGCTGATTTTCATAAAGGGTTATTGACCTTCGGGTTCAAGCCAGGTGTAAAAGTGAAATTGGAGCATAGTAAAAAGATGCAAAAGTTTTTCGCTAGGGGTAGTGGGTCAGAACAGGGAGAGAGACATTCAGGTCATCTTGATGGAATACAAGGACGTCATTACGGACAAAAAAAAGGAAATGTGATTTGGTGCCGTATCATTTTCATATTACAGACCCCATGCCTTTTCGGAGCAGACCCTTTCAGTGCTTGCCGATTAAATTGCAATGTTATAGGGAGAAAATAGATACATTTTTAAAAGCAGGTGTAATAACTCCCTCGACCTCGGAATTTTCATCGCCGGGATTCTTAATTAGTAAACCGGGGGGGAAAGGATTTTCTACTTGTGATCAATCATGCGAAATTAAATGAGAGGGTGCCGGTGGACCCATTTCCCTTGCCTACCGTGCCAAGTCGGGCAAAGTACTTCTCCACCTTAGATCTTAATATGTAGTAGTTTTTACCTGGTGCAATTACGTGAGGAGTGTAGGAAGTTTACGGCTTTTAGTACTCCATGGGCTCAGTACGATTTTACCAGGATCCAGATGGGGAGTAACTTTGGTAGTCAGGCCCTTAGCAAAGTGCTGGATGAAGTGCTTTCGGAATTGAAATTTAAGTATGTGCTGCATTGCGTGGATGATGTTATTGTATACAGTGAGACGTGGGAGGAACACTTACAACACGTGTGATCGGTGTTGGATAAATTAAGACAGACGGGATTAACGATTAATCCGGAAAAGGTAGAATTGGGAAAAGAGACTGTTAAGTTTCTTGGTTAACTCATGGGTGCGGGGGGGGGGTGTAAATTACGAGTTAACATGGATAAAGTGAAACCCATTTTGGAATTCCCGTGTCCCACTACAGTTAAGGAAGTACAAAAATTCATGGGCATGATCAGGTACTATGTTAGATTTATTCCGGGATTATCGGAAATTGCGGAACCGTTGAACAGGTTAAGACGGAAGGGAGTGACCTTCGAGTGGGGAAGTGATCAACGAAGGGCTTTCAAATATTTAAAGAGGTTGCTCCGTGAGGAGCCGGTTCTGCGTTTACCCAATTTTCAAAAGAAATTAAACTGCATGTGGATGCCTCGGCGGTCTCCCTGGGGGCGGTTCTTAGTCAGGATGTTGATGGTGGGGTACCTGACAATCCGGTAGCATACGCCAGTAGTGTTTTGACAGACTCGGAAAGTCGGATACGTAGGTTGAGTGCCTACGAAAAAAAATGTGTGGCGTGTTTGTTCGGCATGGATAGATTCCATGGGTTTCTTGAAGGAGTAGAGTTTAATCTCTACACTGACAATCAGGCTCTTTCCTGGATACTTTGGCATCCACAGCAGCTTGGGAAATTGGGCGGGTGGGTCCTTTGGTTGAACCGTTTTCGTAATAAGGTTCATCATGTGAGCGACAAAGCAAATCCGGTTGCTATTGCGCTCTCCTCGCGTATGTTCGAAGGGGAAAATTTTGAGGTGAACTCTATGAAGGAAGGCGAATTGGTGGGATCCTTATTGTCTGTCCCTGAGTCCTTTATATCCATACGAGAGCACCAAGAGAGGGATGAGGTGTCTGTAAAGATTATTGACAGTATCAAGGCAGGAATACAAGGGCCCTACTGTGTAGATAAAAAGGTTCTATATTTCACAAAGGACAGGTGTCAAAAGAGGGTGGTCGTTCCGCTAGCAGTGAAGGGCATGTTCCTTAAGTATTATCACGATCAATCGGGTGGTGGTCATCTAGGATTTTTACGAACAAAGGAGAAAATCGCCAGGGAATTTTTCTGATTGGGCATGTTTAAAGACATTAAAGAGTATGTGGCTTCCTGTGACAAGTGTCAGAAATTTAAGGCCCCCACTAGTATGAGGGTGGGCTTGTATGCGTTGAAGGAGCCGGTAGGGCCGTAGGTGAAAGTACATTTGGATCTTTTTGGCCCTTTAGTTCGTTCGAAGAAGGGAAACGTGGCCTTGTTAGTGGCTGTTGATATTTTTTCTAAGTTAGTTTTTCTTTTACCCGTTAAGAGCATGCAGGCACGAGTGTTGAAAGAAACTTTAGAAAATCAGGTTTGGAAGATCTTTGGGGCGCCCGTCTGAAATAGTATGTGATAATGCAGCTTACTTTGCCGGGAAGGAATTTAAAATGATGTGCTTAGAATGGGGTATAAGGCACTCGTTTAGCAGCCCTCACTTTCCACAGGTGAACATGGTGGAAAGAGTTAACAGGAACTTAAAGGCCAGTCTGGGTATTTTTAGTGACCCTATGCATTGTGAGTGGGACATGCAAATCCCTTGGATAAACATGGGTTTCAATGATCCTTGGCATGAGAACATAAAAGAAAACCAGGCACAGGTTTTTATGGGAAGACGTGTAATACATCCCTTGTTAAATGTCTGGGGAATTCCTCCTCTCGATTCGAGGCACACAGAGGTGCAGAATAAGGTTCTACTACGCAGAGTCAAAGAAAGATTAGTGGAGGCTCAGGAGTTGGGAGCTCGACGTTATAATGTGAGTCGTGTCGCAAACCCCTATAAGGTGGGAGACAGATTTTTGTGTCTGAGTTTTCGTCTTTCAGACCTAGCCCACAAGGTAGTGGCTAAGTTGACTCCACGGTATGAGGGTCCTTATGTGCTGCTGAAGGGTTTAGGTGAGAACACCTGGAGTATGCAAAAGGAGTCTAATAAGTATGTGATAAGGAAAGTGCACGTGTCACACCTTAAAACCCTACCATGCCAGACCTTGAGTCATAAGTTAGTTGTGTTGTTAGTGTTTATATTGTCGTGGCCGTTTTTTTAAACATGACAAATTTTATTGAGTATAATTTTTTCTGAAGATCTCTATATTTCCTGCTTGAACATTAACTTAATTATGTATTGCTTTTTTTCATCTTCTCTCGTGTGGTTCAACCTACGGTCATTTAAGTAGCTTTATTTTTGTATCTCACTCTGATGAGATGTCTTAATTATCACGTCATCGTTAGTCGGAGTTGTTTGTAACGAGTCGTTTAGCGAGAAGGTAGATGACATAATTTTTAACCTTGTTTGATGCAGCTCTGAAAGTGTTGTTATTGTCGAACTTTGCCGCCTGAGATCCTTGCACGTGGTATTATGCTTCGCACTTCACTTTTAAATGACGTTAGTATTTGTCAGAGCATAGTTCGCTGAAGCTGGGTTAGCCACCGGTCAGCTGGTGCATGCGATAGCAGTTCTATTTACCAGTTGACGGTTACCTAGTAAGCACCAGACCAGTGCGATTGCGTAACTGTTCACGCCAGGCATCATACCACTCTTCCCCCTTCCCCACCTCTCTCTCTTTTGTCTTCCTTCCCTTCCCCTCGCCTTGTATGCTGTGTTCGCATCCATCCTCTCTTCCTCCCCCCACCCTTGTTTTTCTCGCCTCCTTGAGTCTAGTCCTGCTGTTACCAACTGTCTAATCTCTCTCTCCCTTTCGCATTCCCCGTCTCTTGTCTCTGTGCACTCGCTGCGGACCACACCCTGGGGAGTTTAGCCTTGTAACTACATAGGTTGGCCAGCCTGAGGTGACGCGAGAGTGTTGTTTGTGTGGTACGCGTTGCTCTTGTTCGCGTGACTCTTTACAATGACGTGAAGTACTTTCGACGAAGTATTTTTCTATCCACGTGTTCGAGCGGGCTGTTTATGAAGAAGATATAACTTTGTTATGATGTGAGTCGTTGTTGAGAGCTCGGGAGGTGTGCATCGCACGTCGACGGCCGTGGTTCTATTTGTTATCTGGTGATCTTCTGCTATCAGTTCCTGGATACGGCGATGTAGGAGCGCCTGGCAATTAGGTGTCTTTATCAGTCTGATTAACTCTACCCGGTTGCGTCGGAGCTCCTTCAGGATCTGGCTAAATTGAACGCTGGTGCGTGGCCGGGCTTCAGCGGCCGCTAACTGTTGATGATGAACACTGAATTCCGGTAAAGTGGGCTCTGGGCCTGGTATTTTAGTTAGTTCAGAAATAAGTCCTGCTGGGAGCGGCTCTGGCTCCTATACTAAACGTCTGCAAGCTAATGCGGCCTGCTGCCTTGGGCTAAGGTTTTCTAAGTCGTCAATCTCTGTTGGGTCACATGTAGTACCAATTCGGACCTTGAGAGAAATAAAATTAGAAAATTGTTCGTTTACCCTGATGTATTGAGGAAAACAGTAGCACAGTTTATACGCACACTTTACAACGGGTCCTTATGCAATGATTAATTATTTATAAATTTTTACAGACTGAATCACACTTGAGAACTTTACGCACGTGGCTTGCGTTGTCCACCACTGCACTAGGAGTACTGGGTTGCAAGTGCGTATTTCTAAAAGTCTTTAGGTTAGAGAGAATGAGAGATTGGTGTGATCCTTCTAGAATAGTTTGTAATAGAGATATTCTCGATCCAGCGAGTGACTACTGGATGAGCTAACAAGGAAAAACTCTGTAACTCGCTAGCACAGGGTGTCATCTTTATATAAATAGAGAGTAAAGCAGATATCACTTGCCGTATTGGATATTAGGAGGTTGGTACACAAGGTGATCTCACGTAAGGAGAAAGGCAAAGTAATTCAGTTTCATACGGCGTTTATATTCATGATAACAAGTTACAGTACTTGTCACAGCATGATGAATCTAACACTTTCTTTGATACAAGATCTACAATCAGGTTTTGAGTCAATCATAATTTGATGACATACGTTATTACACTGGAGTCTCAATATGAGATAGACAACAAGGGTACGAACTTAAGATATGACACATTGACAATGACAACATAAATTACCACAGGGCATACTCTGATGAATACAATTTACATGGCACTCCGGGCCGTTCAAATACTAGACAATAATTAAGGCCTGCTCATTGCCGAGGATGTGTGGCGATCATCTCTTTGATCCCGAGAGGTTACAATATTTAAAAGTCTCTTACATTAGGGTGCTGTGACCTTTGACTATCAAATACTGGATTACTGGTAATTATACAGCAATCTCTCTGATCCTGAGGAAAGTTTACTACATTCCGTAACTTTCATTAGACTTAACAAGACTGGGAAGTGCAAGATAACACTTTATAACTGGCAATGTGCATGGAGAAAAAGTACTAGGTATCGTGGCTTGAAGAGCTCATAGGTTAGGTTGTCTCAACTCAAACATGAATGTGCAGGCTAGGCTTATTCACCAAGTCGTCCTGACTAGAATGAAGGTTTGAGGTAAAGGTGGGATCGGGCTTAGGCTCCGTTTTCAGGAAGCAAAACTTTTGTGTTAAGGAGGGGGATTGCCAGGCTGGCCCAACCCGAAGGCTGAGCCCCTGATGACTGACTAGCTGGGCGCAGCGCTCGGTTTTATACCCCTGAGGGGGGCTGAAAGTACCGTTATCAAAATGGCCGCCAGGCCACCCAAGGCTGTCTGCATGTAAAGGTGCCTCACATTCGCACAAAAGAAATACTCTCTCGTGGCCCAAAGTTACTCTGTTACACGAATAAACTTGTTGACTTTATAAATGCTCGTATTGCCGTTTAACACTATAATTAACACACAAGAACACATAATAATGATGAAAGACATTTTAAGCAACAACAAACAAGTACAATTTATATTTACTTGCGTATTTCCACTGATCGCCATTTTAGTGCACTTTACAGTGTCTATGCTCGGGATTGGCACTACTGGTAGGCGCTCTGCCGTATTTTGTAAACAAACACTGGTACAGGTTAAGTTGCAAATGCAGTTATACATGGAAAATAAACATTAGATAAGCACTTGAACGTAAGTAAATACTGTTTTACGAATAAAGCTTCGTCTTCATAACCTTACATGCTAACATATTATCCTTATGTAAAAATATATGGCGATCTGCAAAGGTGCAGACGAATACTACTGCCCTTAGGCCTAAATGGTAAAGCGTTAAAAATCGGGGGCAAGCGTTAAGAGTGCGTGGTACATAAATAAACGCTGAAATCATAAATTGACTTCTACGCTTTTTTCGAAGCCAATATGGATAAAATACTCAATGACAATCCTAGATAATGGTATTTGCCAACTTTATGAGTAAATATTTATCCAGTATTACTAATTCGTTACGAGTGTTCTCTTGTGCCGTTGTTAAATGCACGAGGTTCCGGCATCAGAGATTGTGCCTCAGAAGTTCATAACACTGGAAACAATTTTTTTTAAAACGTTGGCTAAAACTATTGTCTAGGATTACTTTTGTTTAGTTTTCGCAAATTGGCTTCAAGAAACCTACAATTATTGATTAATGCTTTTAGCTCTGAATTATGTACCATGCCCTCTTAAGGCAATTCATAAGTGGACGTGCCGGAGTCGCGTCAAACTTGACTTGTACTACACCATGTGTTTTTACTTCGCGGGAACCTCTAACTAATACTGCCGCTTCCTGCAGATACTCACGGTACGCCTCGTGGCGGCCGACCGAACTTACGTGAGTGAGTTCTTTCCCAATCATTGTAGCGCACCCGCTAGGGAGACCAGCTCACTACCTAGTCACTAGGCACTCGGAACAGTCAGGAATATTGGGAAGGAGGGTTTAGGTGGCGGGATGCCACCAAGTTCATTTCCAAAATCCTGTAAAATCCTGTAATAATTCAAACTTACGTCTACGTACTTTTCCTAAGTTTTTTAGAAGATTCTTGCTGTAGAATTTTGATAGTGAAATAATATGTGTAGTAAATTATTATAGTATTATGAAAAATTGAGATGTTATACAGAAAACCATGTACTGTTAATGTTTTTTACAGACTGAACTATTTTATAATCTGTTTCGGTAAAGTAGCAGTGAAACTTCCCACCCGTTTTCCTATTTGGAAAAATTTGTAGAATGAGTGCGAACATGTTCAACTGACTACTTATTGTTGAAAAATTAATATATCTGCGTAAGTTTATTTATGGCCTCGAATGAGCCGTAGTTTGCTATGTATCATGGCGCCGCACATAAAATGATACACGTATTTATTAACATAATCGCCGCATGTTTTCACCAAAATTTTTGGTTCAAAATATGGGGTGCAGCCATTATAAGGGGTTTTAAAAATTTTCCTTTTTTTTTTTTTTTTTTTTTATTTTGGCATAAAATAAGACACAAATTTACGTATATTTGCTTGTATAAAGCATGACCTTTTCTACAAAAATAAAGGGAAAGATTTGTAGGTTTAAAATAAACATGAAAAATATGTGTGAATCTCGTTAATCCATTCATGTGCGACGCTAATTTTTGTGTCAATTGTTGACAAACACAGATGTTGGAAATATCAGTGAATATCTAACATTATCCGTCTGTCCGTTTTAACCTTTAAATATCCGTTAAAACTGATAAAATCCGTTAAAACGGCAAGCCTGCCATAGGTATAGGGGAAGGAGTGTCTAGAGAACTCTGTAGGAGCAGATCCCTAGGAATCACTGATTTTCTGGGGGGGCGAGAGGCACCTTATATACCCTTCCGAGAGGGTGGAAGTCCCGTTATGCAGGTGGGATTCAAAATTGCCTCTGGAACTGTCTGTTCTGCAGGGTTACCAACTCAACTTTAACCAAAGCAGCTCGCCTCGCAAACAAACTACTATCAATAATACATTTTTACGTGTTGCTGTTAAATAAAGATTGGAAATCACTTTAAACACAATTCAAACATTTTTAAGACATTATTTACAATAATTCGTTCTTCTGTGCACAATATTATTTATCTTAATATATAAAATGAAGTTTCCTGACTTAAGCCTAGTACACAAGGGCATCTTTCTTGTACATGAAAGTGAGCATCAAATGTGTACAAGAATGGGAACACTAGCTAGTGTTCTAGCTAGTATCCTACCACATTAATTGTTTAGTTCACATGACCTACTTTCTTGTACAATCTGGTGTACACCATTAAAATTTTTAATGCAGATTTTAAGGCTGAATTTCAAGTATTGGAGGTAATAAGTGCAATACTTATTGTACGTGCACCAAAATAAAGCTTTAAAATGTAAAAATAGAATTATTGTCTCTAGTTAATTATATCCAGATGTAAAGTGACATGGTGCACGATCAGCAAATATTCCTTTAATAGCATCTTTTGTTCAGCTAAGACACATATTTCAAAATGCTTCGTATTTGTAAACTATTTTGTTCAGATACATTCGCGCGTGCATAAAAATTGTTTGTTTACATTCTACTAGTACAAGAAAGATAATGAAAAATAGTACCGTCCCTATCCTGCACTAGTTAGTATACAAGTCCTTGTATGCTAGTCGCTAGTATGCTCGGTGGCCGTTCACATGATACAAGTTTGCTACAAGTCGAAGTGAACAAGAAAGTGTTCACCTTCTTGTGCAAGATAGATACCTGTGTGTACTGGGTTTAACACACTCTCACTCACTCACTGACACGTCAATGCACAGCCCAAACCGCTGGACCTACAACAATGAAATTTTGAGGGAAGCTTCCCCTTGCCCTGTAGGCACCAACTAAGAACGGATTTTTCAAAATTTGGTAATTAAGGGGGTAATAAGGGGTGAAATGTGTTTTCAAAAAATCCCTTAGATCTCATTAACCGGGAAAGCTATCATATTTTTGTTAATTTGAAAATATTGCCCAAACAAATACATATTTGTGAATTTTTCGATTTTGTGAAATATGATAATTAAGGGGGTGAAAAGCCGTAAAATATGTTTTTTATTAATCCGTGATTTCTCCTAAACTATTTCAGATAGTGAGGTAATTTCTTCTTTAAAATGATGCTTACGTAAATATCTAAAAATAGTTTTTAGAATTTTTAGAAATTCGTCCTTGAAAGCTCTTAAAAAAATAAAATGTGTTTTTAATTAATCCCACTTATCTCCTAAACCAGTGGAAATATTGAAATGGCTTTTGCTTTAAAATAAATCTCACGTAAATATCAAAAAAGTAATTTCAGGATTTTTCGAAATGTCCTTGAAAGCTGTTGAAAAAATAAAATGTGTTATCAAATAACTATCTGTACCGCTTATACCCGTTGTGATTTCGAGATGATTTTTTGATAAGAATGAAGCTTATATAAATATCTACAAATAAAATTCAGGATTTTATGAAATTCGAAAATTAAGGATGTGAAAAGCAGTAAAATGTTACAGTCTCCTGAAAAAGAGAATGATCATGGAGAAATAATTCAACAGTTGTTTCTTTTTGCCAACCTACTCATAAATAAAACCTCTTTGAACTGTAGCCTGTACATTCACTTAGGTATTGTATAAAGTTTGTGGTGTGGGAGGGGTGGGATTCCTGGTTCGTATCCCGTGCAAGACTTTGCAATGGGAATTACTATGAAGCCTCAATTCCACTGAAGCAACATTTAGGCAACATGTCGCATGCGGCTGACGACAGCTTTCGCTGTTTGTAGCATGCGGCTTGTTGTCTACGGCAAGGTATTGGTGGCGCATGCTACATGTGCTGCCGTGTGTTGCATGCACGCCTTGTGGAGGCGTGTAGCATGCCACAAACGCAATTCCACTGAAGCGACATGTTTCCTTGCCGATTCTGTTCAAGAAGGATGTCTCACACGATTGCGGCTGCAGCTTATATTGTGATTGCGAATGGTAGCAGGAGGAAACTGCCCCGGTGGAGGAGATGAACATTATTTATTACACCACAAGAGAGATCATACACGAACCACAATTTTCCTTTCACTGGTGATGCGCCGGTACCCTTTTGCAGTCTTTTGCTCTCTCTACGGAAGGCTGAACGGAGGTTTTTAATCTTCTTTTTCAAATTTTTCAACCGACTTAAAAAAAGGTGGAGGTTATCAATTTGACTGTGTGTGTGTGTGTGTTTTTTAATGTTTGTTACCTCAGAACTCCATCATTTGTAAACCGATTTGGAAAATTCTTGTTTTTTCTTTATTGTTGGAAAGGGGAAATTTCAAGTGGGTCCCATTTTAATTTCATTGACATTGGACCTTGGATTTTGAAGATACACCAAGGAACTCCTCAAAATCGAATAGAAAATATATAGCGATTGAGATATTGGTAGGTTTATGACAATCCAAGACTAGGTAGGTATCTAACTATGGTCAAGGACGTTCTTGACTGACTTGGACTGAGAAGGCACAGTGAAACTCCATAACAGCAAACAGTACTAATGGGGAAGGTAGGCACCAGAACTCAGTAAAAAATCAAAAAGTAAGTAATTTTTAACAAAACCTTACAATTACTGAAAAAAATAATATGTGAAGAAACTGCACTAGAAAGTAAAAAATAATTACGTTATTTTTAGACTACTTACAATACAATCAATTTGTTAGGAAAGTAATATAAAATTATTGTTGTCGGAGCCAGCCGTGTTTAACAAACGTGTAACGAAGGAGACTATACATCTAATTGAATGAAATTGAACGTTGATTGTAACAAAGCATTCTTTAATCAACGCAAAGACAGCAGCCGCGTTCAGTGGCGTCATTTCAGGTTTTTCTTAGGGAGGGGGGCAAAATATTTTTTCGGCGACAGTGACCTTGTTGCATCATTTTTATTAGTTAAGCATGTATAAATTAGAAATTTTAATAAAATTTAAGTTCTATGTGCTTAAGTTAGCATTATTTAAATAACAAAATGTACCAATATATTTTATACATATAAAATTCTAAATCTAGGGGGGTGGGCATTTGCCCCCCCCTCCCCCCCCTAAATGATGCCCCTAGGTCAGCGCTGCGTTGAACAGCACGGGGTACAGGGACGGGCGTATACGGCAGGGCTGGGAGGGGAGCACCTGGTTTAATTAGGTATTGCTACATTATCAAATTAACGTAAGTTTAAAACAATTTTGTCAATTTTGGAAATTTTGTAAAATTTCTTAAAAGCTTGCCTGGTACCGACTCCAAATATAACAATAATTTTATAGTACTGTCATAATAAATTGATTGTATTCTAAGTAGTAAAATAATAGTTTTTTACTTTTTAGTGCATTTTTTAGTACATTCTGTTACTTTTTGCTAAATTTTCTTTACTTCTTCAACAATACACGCTTATGAACTTGCAAACCGTTTAAATGTATTAATTTTAAGTTAATGTTTTTTTTTTTTTTGTACTTTTCTAACGTTACATTCCGTAGTTCAGGGGCATTACGATAGTCTTCTATAAAGTGAACTACTTTTTTCATTGGACCATTCCGTCTTGTCGCCCAGAATTTGCAGCACCGATCCACACACTGCCGGATCGAGGGTGACACTGTTTGACAGCAAGATTTTTGTGGCATGCGGCAATATTGTCGGCCCAACAGATGGCGACATGTCGCATGCGTCAATTGTTGCATGCCACATGACGCACTGTGTTGCCTCAGTTGAAATCAGACTGGCATGTGCGTCACTGCCGCATGCTACATGTTGCCAAAATGTTGCCTCAGTGGAATTGAAGCTTGGCATCATACGAGCATATTGCGTACGCTCTTTACACTGAGCTAAGACAACTTATAGGTCACTGTTATTGAGTACGCAAGCTGTTAAATGCCTTCATCACATATTTTATACAGAGTTACTGTTTACGTTACATAATTTCAAGCGGGCAAAGCCGCAGCCGGGCAGCTGATTTATAGAGAAATAAAGATAAATCAAAAACAAAGATGTTCTGCAATTAAAGTACACTCAGCGAAGTGGACTGGATAAAGCTGTTTGTGTTTGTTGTTTTAAAGATATACAGAGAATATAGTAACACCATCAGTTAATACGTGATTAAAGTTAGTTGCTATTTTCTATAGTACACGCGGGCGAAGCCGCAAAGGGACTGCTAGTTATAAAGTCCGTGCACGTGGTTTAGGCAACATGGCAGTGACTGTAAAAAAAATTACGTGGTTTAGATTCAACGGGTACATGAGTAGATTCTTACACTAGAATTTATCATAATAAAGGCTTATTTTCACTTTACACAATATATACATACATTTCAATATTATATGAATGTTGAATATCGGCAACACGTGGTCAGCAGGTTAGGCCTAACCTACAAAACAACAAGGTAACCTAAAAAGTAGCTTAGCTTTCGCATGGATATTTAAGAAGACGTTGTGGCAATGCATTGTGGCAATGCGTTGTGGTGAATGTAGGGACGAAAGTAGGAGCAGCCATAGAGAATCATACAGTTATTCCATCTATTGCTCAAGAGGGCCCGCGGTGGCCGAATGGTCAGAGCATTTGCTTCCCACCAATGTGATTTGGGTTCAATTCCAGGCGGGGTCTGTCCCCAGATTTTCACATTGGTAATTGTGTCGGACAGTGCTAGTTGGCGGGTTTTCTCGTGGATGTCCCGTGTCTCGCCCTCTCATTCTGGCACTGCTCCATACTCACATCATGTCACACGTCATCAGCGCTAAAGTTCTCGATGTTGAGCACTGACAAAAATCACTTACTCAGTCACTCTGTTATTAAGTCTACAGAATCGCAAGTCTGGTACCGGTACCTAAAGAAACGCAACTTAGACATTAGGTCCATGCTTAAGTGGTTGTCTTATCAGAATGTTTACACTATTTGAAGGAGGTCAAACCAACATCTGCCCAGAATGCACATGCTACAGCTTCTGTGAAGAATCTCACCATTTTATAAATGTATGGGAATAGATCACAGGAAGGTTCTATAGTTTTTGGACTGCAGTTTGACAGAAGGAAAAGATTCAGAGCATGTGTTACCGTGGAAATTCTTTGTGTACATCAGGTGTCCACCGAAAGTCCGGCAGATCTGTCGCCATCAAGGTCATAGACAAGCAGCGGTTCCCCACAAAACAAGAGGCACAGCTGAAGAACGAGGTGGCGATACTGCAGAATCTGTCGCACCCGGGCGTGGTCAACCTGGAGCGCATGTTCGAGACTCCGGAGAGGATATTTGTCATCATGGAGAAGCTGAAGGGAGACATGCTGGAGATGATCCTGTCAAGCGAGCGTGGTCGCCTCACCGAACGTATCACCAAGTTCCTTATAACACAGGTGAGGTGAAGTCTGTGATAATTTGGGTTAATTTAAGGCATGTATTAAGTCACACTTTTAAATTCTTGTTTTGTTAATTACATTACATTAAGGACAACTGAAAGCGGTTCAAAAATTTGGTGTTAAAAACTTGAAGCGGTGTAAAAATTAATTAAAAGCAGCAAAATAAAATTTTATCTGTCAAAAAATTTTTGTATAATACTGTCTGAGTTATTATATTTAACCTAACAGTTTTGATTTTGCCTCATAATCATTAATTTTTAATTTTTACAAATTGCCTGGTGCTTTACTCAATTGTGCAAATTAAAATAATTTATTTTTTTCATTACCAGACTATATAAATATCCTCCTTTTTTTTGAAACAATGTATAAAACCTGAGTTTTTCTTAAGTTTTGGAGTTTTAATAATTTCCTCCAGTTTATTCAGTCATTTTCAGTACATGTACAAATTAAAATGTTTCATTACAAAAAATATATGGCTCAATGATTGAAGATAATTTGTCTAGCGTACCTACCCAAACAGACTAACTACCATATTTGTCGGCATATAGGACGACCCCGCATATAAGACGAGTCATGGTTTTGAAGGTACAAAATCTTGAAAAAAGTAAATTACTAATTTTGAAATTCCAGACAGAAAAATATTTTTATCCTTTGCCTGAAACATTAAAAATTTAGTTTATATATTTTCAATGCATTTATTACCGGCATTTAAACATTATAATATACACATAAACGAATAACATTGGCTACTACTGCCCTCTGCGCGCCCAAGAGCCAAGGAAATGCACAGCGGCGGCCGGCGATATCTCCATTTGCCGGCAGCTATGCACGACTTGCCAATGCCGGACAGAGGCACGCAGCGCACTACATGGCAACGCCAGGCAACAACAACTGCTTGCAAGGTCATCGCATTCCTGTGCTCTGTTGTCCGCCAGCCTAGCGCTAGACAGTAGACACATGAATGTGTGGTACGGTATCTAGATTCTCGTTTTTTCCGCCCGAGAGTCTTGTGCTTGCGAGACAAAGGATGAAAGCATGCGGACCTAGATCCTTGTTTTCTCCGCCCGAGAGTTGTAGGCTGGCGAGACTAAGTATCTCGGCACACGCTCGCATCGATCACCACTTCGCTGCGAGGAAGTGTCCTTTATTATGAATTATGCTCATCAAAATTTTGTACCGTAAATTTTATCAAAATAAACGGGGCACTCGTTTTCATTTGTGACGAAAAACACAATTCCTTGAAACATTATACAACTCCACAGCTTACAGCTTAGCTTTCAAATGATTTTTGGCTACCAAAAATTTTTGCACCCTCATATTAGACGAGTAGCAATTTTTGAGGGCCAAAAATATGTAAAAATTGTTGTCTTATATGCCGGCAAATACGGTATTTGATATTTATTTATTCACTAATGGAGTAGCTGAAAATTATGTTTGACTACGTTTTTGCCATTTAAATTTGTTTTCCCACTCCTTGCGACACAGAGCAATTTTGCTATATCTCTGTTTGCACAAGAATCTGTCCAGTAATGATGTTTTGTTTATTTCTGTTACGAAAATCAAAATTATCAACGCAACATCCCGGAAAATTCTGAGAAAAAAAATTAAAAATATAATCAAACTTGCGTTAAGTCGTAGAGATATGTATTGCAACCCGGTAGACTTCAAACCTTTGCTGCTGTTACCGTCGCTTGGCCGCCATTTTGTCGATATATCGAGAGCTCTGTACCGCATGACCATGGTCGTGCGTGAATTGATACTCTTCATCTGCAAAATACGTTGAGGAATGAATATACCTGCCCGAATGTATCTATAGCCCCCATCCGTAGGATATTACCCTCTTATAATGTTTTCCCATTTATAATGTAAACATTTTTTGAGTCCCTTCAGAAACATTATAACAGGGTTCTACTGTAATATAAGTGGTTACAGTAAATCATTTAACCGCAGCTGTTAAAAAAAACGATGAAAATGTTCCAAGAATGGCTGCAGGAATACAATTGCAGTGCGTTCCTGGTGAGTTATGTCCTACACCTGGTGAGTTATGTCCTACACCTGGTGAGTTATGTCCTACACCTGGTG
>PNEQ01069954.1:0-11477 GCA_003012365.1 Medauroidea extradentata | reverse complement strand
TCGAGTCTGTGACATTCCACAGGTTAAAACGATACCAGACACGATACCTCTGTGATAATATTAGTAATAGTCATATTTTCTACTGTTTTTATACTGGCCTATCATAGGATCCCACAGACCCCTCACAATCAATACTGAAGTTAAAATGGATGGCAATATGTTACATATGACAATAAAGGCCCCTTCATTACAATTAATCGTCACAATTAACCTAAACTACATTAATTTCTATACATAAAAGTATCAATAAAATAGGGCCGTCACAACTTGACTTTGTTGGTTATGTTGTTTTTGTTTGGCAACCAAATTTTGTGCATAATTAAATATGTACATTTGGTGGGAACACATTTCGTGGTCACCAGTAATTTACCGGTATTTACGTAGCAAAAATGTGAATAGAAATTTACCAGTAAATTGGTACTTTTGGTTAGCCTATTATAAAACAGATAAGTACATCATTTGTCCAAATTCCGCTTCACTTGAAGTTTTTGTTTTCGACTTTTGCGAGTCATACTGTAAAAAATTAATTTTTTTGCTCTGTTGGCTGACATTTTAAAATATTTGAAAGTATAAAGTGAATTACAATAATGGTGGAACTGTTTTGTTGCATTTCCAATACCGATCGTTGCAGATTTTTTTTCAAACATAATTTTTATTTTCTGACGTCATAGGTATGCTACGTTAAGTTGGGAAAATCCACATGCGAGACACACACGCAAGATGGCGAACTGTTAAAACTAGTAGCGCTAAGATGTTCCGTTTTCATTCTAGCGGAATACTTTGGTACTAACTACAATAAACCCTTGATCTAATGACATTGCACGGTGCCAGGTAATTATGTAGTCAGATCACCAATGTCATTAGTCGCAAGGTAATTAATTTTTACTGGCCCCCCCCCCTTCCAAATTTAAAAAAAATTGTGTTTTTTCTAAAAATTTATGTAGAATACTTACTGACTTCAAAAATTTTTCATTGAACTTATATTTTAGTACAATAAAAAGGTCTCTTCCAAATAAAATGGTACCCCACAATGCCTCACCGTGACGTGTGTGGCAGTGCGGCGGGCTCGGTCTGGTTGTGTAGGATGGGAGAGAGGAGTGGCCGAGTCGCTGTACATGGCTTGCCTCCCTCAGCTCGTGCGCGCGTGATTCATCCTGCTTGTCTCGCGCGAAGCACATTCAGACTACAAAAGAACAACTCATATTATTTACGTGAATGTATTCGGCAACGATTTTAAAACCTTTCATTACAGCCATTGAGTCTTTTTTTTACTGCGCAGGAAATGTTATAACATGTCTCTATTATATGCATTTTTGCGATACTAATAAAAGTGCTTATTAAAGTACAAACATTTGTAAAACTCGAACGCCTATTATGAATGTGAATTTAGAGCCACTCAAAACGGCAAAAAACTGACTTTTCAAGGTGCTGTAACGTATAAAATGACTGAATTACTCACTGACAGTTGTAGGCCTATTGGAAAAATCATGAAACTATTAACAACAAACCAGTTTAATGCTCTGTATTGCGAATAGAGACTAAATGGCTCTCGGCATGCTGGCTGCAGTTACTCTTATTGCTCCACTGTTAAACGAGCATAAAACAAAAACCTTATCAGCCCACATGCTGCACACGGCGATGGGTTTGTTGTATTTGCGTTGTAGGCCGTTTTAACGCTGCAGCTATTTCATAGTCACATGACAAGTGATCAATAATACAGCGGAAGTTGTCAAGGTCAAGCAGAGCTCAATTCTGCTGCTAGAGAAAAAAAGATGAGATAACACTGGATTTTTTTTTTCTTTTACGGACCTAGGGCTTTTTTTTTTTCCCCGGTGCTGTAATGAGGGCGAATAAAGAACCTGTGTCGTCTCTTCAACCCCCATCTCCCTGGGCTATCACAAGACACGGAAGCATGGGAGAGACAGTTGCCGAGTGGGAGAGGAAAAACAAACATGTGGCTCTGCTTCGTGGCGAGACAAGATGCAAGTTGCATGTGCCTATCAGACAGTCGGCAGTCGATGCGCGCACACAAGCACAATCTGGTTTATTCAGAGGAAGGGGGCAGGGGTGAATGTTTATTGGCTAGCGTGGACAGTCAAAAGGGATGTTTTCTATGTTTAGCGGCGTGCTTCTTACAGGACAGCACTCACAAAGGAAAATTCTACACAGATGATTTTCCTTGAATTTTGGTTTTTTTTTTTTTTTTACACCTCCTCAAAAAAAAAAAGGTTGTAAATTACCATTGTTATGCCACATCGTGTATTGAACTGCATAACTGAGATAAGGACACGTGTAGGAGTGTGAGAGGGAAGGTCAGGCAGGATGGAGCACGGGGAAGTGAGGGGGAACAAGGAGGAGATAAGGCAGCGTTAGTCATCACGTCTCACATATGTCAGTGTTGGCGCGGGCAGTCTACTAGCCCGCCGCGCGCTTCAACTATATTCTAGCCAAAGTTTCTAACGTTTTTCAACAGTTTTTTTTTTCCACAGCTACATATTACTAATTTATGATTACTGCAGTATGTTATTGTTTAATGTATGCGTAATTATTTTTAAATAACATTTTACTGTGATCTATTTCACTTTGCTTAGCTTTGATCAATTTTTTAAATATTAATTTTTTCAGGGTTCCTGGACATTATGTCGTTAGATCACCGATGTCGTTAGGTCGGGGGTTTCCTGTACATTAGATTCTTGCACCAACCATTTTGTTCTAATAGTGTGTTACTTTGTACTTGAACGTAGTTATCTCTGGTGCAGAAACGTAAACAAAACATTGCGGTGCGACGATTATGCAATGAAAGCATTTTTACCATTTCTGTCATCTTAAAAGTTTGATGCGACAATTATGTGATGGCGACTATTGTTTGATGAAATACGGTATATAAATTAGAAGGCAAGTAATCGCCATTTTAAAGCTTACAGTGTGAAAGGCTATTCTCATATATTTTTGCCTGCTGCAACTCATTTTTTTTTCCAGTAGAAGAGAGTTGATCTTGTTTTATCTCTTTCTCTTTTTATAGCTATCTCAACTGTCCATAGTGCTAATAATTTTGCTGAATAGAGGGAATGTTAAACACATCAGTGTTGATGAATAATATAGGTTGCACATACGTACATACATTTTACAAACGTTTCGCTTTGAATTACCTAGTTACAATACTGCAGTATGTAGGAATCTAAATAAACCAAACCCGTAAGAATGTAAAATCCTTTTATGTATTGTGGGGTCTAAAAACTACTTTTAATTACTTCATGTTTGAAGTGAACCGGTTAGCATTATCTAGGTGTTATTGTTTTTCTCTATTGATACTTGCAAATGGATTAAAGTCATTCAGAAATTAGTAATGGCTGTAAGATAAGTACCTACTGTAGTAATACCTTATTTATATTATTGAACTTAATTTTGTTAGTAATGTCTTCTATTTTTGCTTCAAAATTCCAGAAGAGGCAAATACTTCCTTCAAGGCTCAGTTGGAGAGCCAAATTTCTAAGTTGCAGAAGGAGAATGCAGACCTTAAATCAGAGATCCAGCAGAATGAAGAAAAATATCTCAGAGATTCTGAGTCGTACAATCAGAAGATCTCACAGCTACAGCGACAGCTTGACAAACAGCAGGTAAGTTTGTAGCTGTATGTTTAAATATCAGAAATTTGTGTAAGTTTAAGTCGTAAGTGTTTATATATAAATATATTTATATAAAGCTTTTGCTTCTGTTTACAGTAGAACCCCAATTTAACGAAATGCCTCGGGACCCGAAAATGTTTACTCTAAATCAATGTTTCATTAAATCCAACTTTATATTTTTTACCCCCCCCCCCCCCTCAAAAAATAAAGTTAAATCCTCGGGCATGTTTCGTCAGAAATGGAGGTAATTTTAAGAAAGTATGATAGCCCACAACAATATCATACCGCAGTTACCATCAATAGTTAAGCCACGGCCGTAAAAGAAAAAAATTCGGCGAAAAAAGCTATAAAAACTGCCAGTAGAATGCTTGTCAAGTGCGCGCCTGGAGAGTTAGGCCGCCTGCCCGAGCACTTCATGAACACACGAGAAGTGATGGATAAACACAGCGGAGTCGTCTTTCTTTCCATCTCTCTTCCGCTGCTCCAAAAAAATTTAGGAAATTTCTATAAAATATTTTGAAAGAAAAAGAAAGCAATGAAAACTGAAGTAAAAGTTCTCAAGATAACTGTAAAATAATAAATAAATACGTGCAGTGGTGGCCATTGTAACTTACAGGCCTCCACGCTCGTGAAATGTACTAGTTGCTGCTCACTAAAAATACTTTGTACTCAAACTTTTTTTAGCTTCTGCAAAAAATATTATTTACGTTAATAAATTTGGTGTGAAAAGTCAGCATAAATAACATAATAACGTATTTCTTTTTATAGATACGCATGTTTTATTGCAGGACACGACAGAAAATAATCACGCTGGACACCACTGCATTCTATCAGTAAAAGAATTAATCGGCAAAGCACGCTGCATGGTAGCGCATTCTGACGGAGACACAAAGCACTATCTGTGAATTAGTACCCGTGCTGTCTGCTGCCGCGCTGTGTGAACTGGGTATCTAGATGCTTGTTCACTCGTCAGCTACCAAGATGAGGATCTAGACACCCGTTTTTTACGCAACAAAGTATAGTTTGCTTGGCCGCGCAATTTCAGTTCAATGTCACTCTTGCAATCAAAGTTTTCAACTAATTTTAACGATTTTTTTTTTATTCTAAACGGACGGTTTAACACTACGTATGGAGAAAAATAAAGATACTGCGACCAGTAAACATATTTTTAATAGAATTACATCTTAAAATTAGATAGAAACATGTACTCACATAGTGTCATGGAGGTTGACAGTTACACACACGAAAAGGACGACACATTTTGCACGGAAGCACGAATCGCTACATTTCGCCACGCATGGCTTTGTCGTTGCAGTACAGTGTCTTCTCTTCGCCCGACGAAGCCATGCGTGGCGAAACGTAGTGATTCGCGCTTCCACGCAAAATGTGTCGTCCTTTTTGTGTGTGCAGCTGTCAACCTCCATGGTACTCTGTGTGTATATGTTTCTATCTAATTTTAAGATGTAATTATTTGCTTAGCTGCCTTTGTTTCCCTATGTCAAACATTGCTTACGTATTTTTAATAGACTTACACTACACTTTATTATTTTATTTTATCAAAGTTACGTAGTTATTTCATACATTTTTGGTTATTTTTTGATAGTTCCTAAAATTCTTTCGCTAAATCGCTGTTTTCGTTATTTCCAATTTCGTTAAATTGGGGCTCTACTGTATGTAGATTAAATTATTTGTGTGTTTACTTGGTGAAATACAGTAATTGGTGGTGGGAGAACAGAGTACGATGGAAGCATTTTACCAGACTGAAGAAAAAACTTCTTAATAGGGAACTTCTGATAAGGATTTTATATTATTTCATAATATATGTCAGATTTATGCGTGGTGCTGTAGGGTAATTTGTCTATGGTACTTTTTGCATTAGTGGTGTATTATTTTACTTGAGACACTTCACTGTTTCTTTTTATAAATTTATATTTTAACAGTAAAACATCCTATACTTTGTCAGGGACATGATAAAAGCAAATTTTCTCCACCCAATTAATGAGACAAGTTTAATTTGAATTTTAACTATTTTATTGTACTGTATTCATTTGTAAAAACACACTCCTAAAAATTCAAGGAACAATCAGTAAGTCTCTGCCCATCAAAGTTTAAGATTTTACTAGGCAGACAATTAATTTGTAGTGTGTAATAAATGTGCTATTACTCAAGATTTTGATGATGTTCAGGGTTCTAAGCCTTCAACAAGCTCCAGCATGGCAGAGAAGCCAGCTGTGGAACCTCCTACTGCCAATATCAAGCCAATGGCAGGGCCTTCTTCCACAGCCAGTAAACAATCCCAGGTAAAAATATATTTTTTTAAATAATATTAATCTGCTACAGTCAACTGAGATCTGCTTTGTGGGTTAACCATATGATCGTCAATACAAATTTTGACAAAAATGCCAGTTATCTGTTATTCTCTATTCAAATTTGGACAAAAATCAGAGTTATCTGTGATTCTTTGAAATTTATTTTAAATTATTAATTTGTAATACAAATTCCACAGGCAGATATGAATTCTTTAATGGCAAGCTACTAGCTTTGTGTGACTGCTACACAGCATCTGCGTCTTCTAAATGTGCATTAATATCTCAAGAAACTATAGGCACCTAATACTGTGTAAATTTAATGTGCGTTATCCTCAATTTTCTATTATCAGTCATACTGCCGTCAATTGGCAGGAGTAGAATGCGCTTAAATTGTATGCCACAGTGTGGAAGGTTTGCAGCAGCATAATAATGTAGCAATATTTTGAATTTGTGGTATCTACTGTATATACGTTGACACTGCACTTGATCATGTTAGAGTGTTGGTAGGGCTAACTGTTCATAAATTAGTGAAGTAAAAATAATGCAGTGATAAGTCTTTGCATTTATGTTTTCATTACTTTCTATTTGTACCAAATTCTCTTCAACTAGTAGACATTGCATGTGATGACATTTCCAAGGAATAATGTACATACTGTACTTGTTTTGTGTTATGTCAAAATTAAAACTGAAGCTCACAGCACTTGGGGCATTAGTATTTTTTTCCACAAGAGTGTTCTTAATTTTTCTAAGGGTTTAGCAAGGAGGTGTGTAACTTGGAGATTTATGAGGTTTGTTACTGGTTTTTTTGCATGTAGTATGTGTTTTCTTATGAGCTATTCTTATAGTTTATTCATGCCATCTGTAGGGTCTCAGGCATTGCTATACCGGTATTTCCTTACAATGAACCTAATGTGCAGCAGGTAGGTCTTACCACGTGTAACAGTGTAAAGAAAATAGTTTTGTTTGCAGCATGCTTATTTCACTTTTGAAGAATAAGATAATCCTATGTAATGTTAAATGTATGCCGCAAGGTAATATTTTGAGTTAACTACGTAACTAAATCATTTCAAGTAACAATACAAAAATATGTTCACACTCACAATAAATTACTGATTACTGAAATAACAACTTGAAAAGAGAATATTTATTATTTCACTCAAATAAACACTATATGACCTCCCACCATCTTTTATTGACTTCTTTTTTCTCTTTTGTTTATCCAAATATTCATAAAGAAAACAGCTACCACTTACATGTAACAAAGGTTTAACTATATTCATACAATAAACATAGACGTAATGAACACCAAAAAATGTACTTTTTTTTTTTAAACACAAACACCTATAAACAGGAAATAGTCAGAAAAATACAAACATTGCTACATATAGTAGATGCAAACACTTAATTAATTGGCAATAGACATATCTTAGAAATTGGCCAAACAAGCTCCCCATTTGGAGTTTTAAGGGTCACAACTCTGACAACTCCATCTTCACCAGGATGGGTATTCATGATACGGGCGATTTTCCATTTCAATGGAGGCAATTTTGATTCCTTCACTAGAACAAGTGTGTTTTCTTCGACATTGTGAGTAACAGCATTCCATTTGGTCCTTTGTTGGAGTGTATGGAGATATTATGTGCTCCAGTGCTTCCATATACACTGCTTCAGTTTACTGATCAACTGCCACCGATCGAGGCGGTTCTCCACCAGGTGCATAAGATCTTGTTCTGGCAAACCAATGAGTGGAACACTGATCAGTAAGTGTCCTGGAGTGAGTACATCAAATTCAGAGGGATCGGTAGACAAAGGACACAACGTCTGGAGTTCAAAAGTGCTGAAATCTCACTGAAAAGGGTAGTCAACTTCTCAAAGGTAAGTATTTGTTCACCGATAACTCTTTGAAATGCTACTTGGCCGACTTGACTGCTGCCTCCCAAAACCTCCGAACTGTGGTCCTTTTGGTGGATTGAAGTGCCACATTATATTGAGCTCAGCCAACTGGGTTTGCAGTGTTTGCCAAGCAGGATAAGAAAACAGGGTTCGATGAACCTCGGAATTGTCTGGCAGCACCAACAAAATTTGTGCCATTATCTGAAAACATTTCAGATGGGGTTCCTCTTGTCGACACAAATCTTTTCAATGCAGCAACAAATACATCTGTACATAGGATGACACAACTTCCAAATGAACTGCCTTGCTTGACATGCACACAAACACACAGAGGTAACCTTTTGTGACAGGTACCTTGTGATTTTTACTAGGTTTTGTCAGAAAGGGTCCTGCAAAGTCAACACCAACTTTCAGGAATGGTCGAACTTGTGAAAACCCCACACCAGGCAAGTTTCCCATGAGTTGTGTAGTTGGTTTAGCTGACAATTTGAAGCACTGCATGCAGCGATGGATGCAATATCGAATCAAACGCCTAGCACTCATTTTCCAAAACTGTCTTTGGATAATAGACTGGGTAGCTTGTGGTCCAGCATGAAAATAAATGGTATGATAATAGTTAATGATAAGGATGGAGAGGTGAGACTTTGCTGGGAGCAACACTGGATGTTTTCTTTGCTCTGGCAGGCAAGAATTTTTTAGTCTCCCACCCACTACTCCACGAGGGTCTAGGAATGGCTGCAAATTTCGTAGATTGTTCGGACACTCACCCCGCTTCAACAATTGGATCTCTTCAGAAAAAGAATGGAGTTGTACAAATTTAAGCCAAAAGACCTACGCTGCTCGAATCTCATCACAGTTCAACATATTTGAATTACAATAAGGTCGTGCACTAAATGCATCCTTGGCTCTAAGTACCCATGCTGTCACACGTTTCAGTTTTGAGAGTGATGAAAATTTCTCTAATAGGTTAACAAATTCACTTTGATTTTCTTGAGTAGCAAGGGCTTGATTGTGTACCATCTTGCACTCAGATAGCTCTTTTATATTCTCATTCTTCACTTGTTGTATTGGCCAATTTGTCTCAGAATCTGTCAGCCACTCTGGACCATGGAACCATAACATATTATCAATTAAGTGCTCGGGAAAACACCTCTGGATGCTAAATCGGCTGGGTTACAGATAGAAGAGACATGGTGCCATACACTCGGTGGTATTATGGTCTGGATTTCAGCTATCCGGTTGGCCACAAAAGTTTTGAATTTGTGAGGAGATGAATTTATCTATGAAAGCACAGTTGTCGAATCACACCACATATGTATAGTAAAGTTGAATGAGTTGTCTTCAAACAGGGTATTTAGATATTGCCATAGTTTTCCTAGAAGCAGAGTACCACATAACTCAAGTCTGGGTATAGACAATGTCTTAAGTGGTGCAACCTTTGACTTAGCCATTACCAACTGGGTAGAAATGACTCCGCTAGAATTAATAAGACGGACATAAATCACACCAGCATATGCTCTTTCAGAGGCATCACAAAACCCGTGAAACTCATTATTGTATGCACCTAGGTAGTTGATGTGTCGAGGAATTATCACACAAGCTAGGGAAGAAAGAGATGATCTGAAACGTTGCCACTGGTGAGCAACTTCTTCATCGACCGGCTGATCCCACTCTAATCCTAGTGTCCAAAGTGTCTAGAGTAAGATCTCCCACACTATTACTGGTGCCACCAAGCCACATGGATCAAGTAGTCTGGCAATTGTGGAGAGAATACCTCGTTTTGTGATAGCAAACTCTGGAACGTTTAAGTGGTACACAAATTCATCAGTTGCTGGACTCCAGTGAATAACAAGAACTTTGATAGCCGGACTTGTCTCTTCATCAAAAAACCTAAGAGTTTCATGCTGATCTATAGGAACATCGGCCGAGACTTTGGGATGGTTGCATGACCATTTTCGCAGCTCAAATCCTCCTTGAGCAAGCAAAGAGACAAGTTCACCCTTCAACTTAATTGCATCATCAACAGAGTTTGTTCCAGTGACTATGTCATCAACAAACACATCTCTTAGTAGTACCTGTGATGTACGAGAGAAGTGATGAGCTTCATCCATTGCCAACTGCTGTAATGTTCTCAGAGCTTGGTACAAAGATGATGCTAACCCATACGTAACAGTGTTTAGTTGATAAACATGTACGTCTTCTTCTGGAGTTGGACGCCACAGGATGCCTTGATACTTCCGATCCTCTGGATCGATTTCAATCTGCCTGTACATTTTACAAATGTCTTCAGTGAATACAATGGGCATTGTTCTAAAATTCAGGATGATATCACCAATATCCTTCTGAAGTTTTGGTCCAGTAAGCAGTAACTCATTTAATGAAGTACCGTTAGACATTGTAGATGAGGCGTCTAAGACAACCCGAACCTTGGTAGTTGAGTTAGTGTCTTTATGTACAGAGTGATGGGGTATCACATAGGCTACTTTAGAATTAACTTCTCGACTGGGCGGCAGTATGCATTTCTGATCATAAACATCCCGAACACTCAACACACGTGAAATGTGGCCCAAATCTTCATACTCTTTCAGAAACATCCTGTATTCATCTGCCAGCTTTGGTAGCTTCTTCAACTTATTTTCAAGATGCTTCAACCTTGACCACGCAACTTGAACTGAATCACCAACATTCTGCACCTCTTGCTTAAAGGGCAGCCGAAGCATGTATCTTCCATCTGTATTACGTGTGTGAGTTGACTGGAAGTGATCTTCACATTTTTTGTCCTCAGCAGAGATCACATGGGTTGGTGCTACTTCCTCAATTTCCCAAAACCTCTGTAGCTGTGTATCCAGAGGAACATTCCTAATAAAAAATGATACCGATGGGTTATTTACAAGTGATTCACATTTTGTTTTGCCGGTTACAACCCAGCCAAACAAGGAATGAAATGCATTCGGCTCACCTGATGTATTCGGACCTGTCTTCACCTCACTAACAATGTCTGCCGATAAGAGCGTGTTAATGGGTCCAGGTCTATCAAATGTTGGATCTGCTAACTTTAAGTCTTTAAGGTGTCTCACTAAGCTTGAGGGAATTCTTGAGCATGGCATGGGGTGCGTGATATCCCATAACACAACAGCCTTAGTTTCAAATTGAGTACCTTGTATACCGACAGATGTAATGACATAGTGTACAGTACCTCTGGCTCCTGTTACAGGGGTTTGGCCGACACCAGCAATGGGTACTGTAATGGGGCTTCTCCCTTTGTCTCGTTGTTATTTAGATGTGTGGGAGGTTATGTTGTTCCTGTTCGGGGCGGCAGACTGTAGTGGGGCTGCTTCTTCTACGTATGTTGTTTGTTTATATAGATGTTGGACGAAACTCTCCTCCGTTGCTATTACAAGTAGTTAGCCGGCAAAAAAAAGCAATAACACAGCGAGCTGATGTTGAGGTGGTGCCTATTAGATTAATGCCCGGATAGCAGTGAGGTTAATCAACCACAGATGAATAAATAAATAAAAATCATAATATTGGCATTTTCTTTCTTTTATTTAATCTTTCTTTTGACGCAATTTAACAGACACAGGCAATTAACATTGCGAGTGCTCGCCCAGAAATAGTTGAGGTGACTTTTATATCTACGGATTACGAC